>JAMYWO010000370.1:0-34757 GCA_024220525.1 Cochliopodium minus | reverse complement strand
TTTCATTTATTTCATTTATTTCATTTATTTCATTTATTTCATTTATTTTTTAGTGACAGAAACTAAGAATAAAGAAGAGGAAGACACTATTGATATTGAACATTATGGGAGATGTCTTGGTTGGGTTGGGCCAACCGAAGAGAATCCATTTCAATTTTTGTTAAGGGTAAAAATTTTTTTTTCCCCCTATTTTAATTGTTTAAAAAATAAAACTTTGAAAGTTACAAAAACTTTATGCACAACCTTGGTTTTTTGGAATGTTACCTACACCTGAAGCAACAAGGTAAAAAAAAAAAAAAAAATTTGAAATATTAATGAGTTAATTTGAAATTTAATTTGCTTTTTTATTTTATTTTTTTTTTTCTTAGTTTGCTTCTCCCTAGTGACACTGGTACTTATTTAGTTAGATTCTGTAATACACCAAATCTTCCTGGATTCTATGTACTTTCTGTAGTCACTACCAACAACCAAGACAAGAAAGTGGTTGCACACATTCGTATCAAACATTCTCCTGGTGGGACATTCTCACTTGAAAAGATACCTGGTCCCGAGTACCCCAACTTGGACCTTTTAATCGAAGATTGTGTCAAGAAAATGAGACTTAAGAAGGCTTGTTTGGGCAGAAAATATCAGTTGACTTATTTTGAGACTATTACTAAGGAGCTTCAACCCCTCCAAAACTATTTGTCTCAAAACATCCACATTTCACAAGAAATGAACATTTCTGAAGACAACTAATCTTTTTCGTTTCATCACCCTTTGCCCTTTTTGCTCTATTTCTTTTTTTCTTTTTTTTCATTTATCAATTATGTATATTTTTTCTTATTTATACCATTTCATTCCTTAAAACAAAAGAGTATCTCAGATTAAAAAAGATTTTCTTTCATTTATTAATTATTTATTTTTTCTCGAAAAGATTCGAATTTGATATTTTGAACGTTTACTCAACCGGAATTTCACCATTTTGCTTCAAAATGGATCATCCATACTGATCGACAATTTATAGTTAAGATAAAGCTGATATATTTTTCGGAATCCATATTAAATTTATAAAGAAATTAAAATAATCTTGAAGATACAAAAATATAATAATATTTTTTTCTTAATATATCAATTTATAGGAGTCTATAATCAAATTAAATTAATCATTTGAGCCATTTACTCAATCCGTTCAGTTCATAAATTCTTTAAAAATGAAATTTGCCAGTATCTTTGATGAATAAAATATAAATAAATAAAATTAAGATCCAATTCTGAAAATATCTCTCAAGTAATTTTAGATTTATATAATATACGAATTCGCAACATAAGATTTTAAAATCAAAAGAATATATCTCCAACAGAAAAAAAATATAAATATATTTATATTTATAATTTATTTGAAGGATAAAAATGGAGGAGATACAGAATGGACCAGAGATGATCAATAAATTGACAAATCGAAGGAAAGTGGGCTTCTTGGAAAGAAAGCCGAAAAAGGAGACATCAAGCGAAGAAGTATCCTCGTTAGAAACGATGACGTCGACTTCCAATTCGATCGAATCTTTGTCCAATGAAAAGAAGAACATGAATAATTGTTATATATTGAGCAATGAATTGGCCGAGGAGGCGAATAAACTATTCAAATATGATAAAGTGGAGGCATTTTCGTCAAAGAAGAAAATGAAATCACGCACGATGATTATATCACGTGGAATGATCACTTCCATCATATATTCTAAGACTGATGATAGGCAGAATTATAATATAATGGGCCAATCATTTACACTTCCCTATCCTAAAGATGAGAAAGGGAATAATAAAAATAATAAAGATGGTGTTGGCGATATCAGATCCAAAAAAGATCAAAATAATCTTAATATTCAACTTAATAATCACCATAATAATCAAATACAAAAGAATAATACCATCAATAGCAACATAAATAATAATGTTAATGTAAATAAAGATAATATAATCAATAATAAACGTAGAACAAACAAATTGAAAAAAGCAAAGACATTTGGAAACAAGGATGAGATCAATTTCTTGGATACCAATTATTTCTCAAGGCCACCCTTGCCTCCCAAACCACGAAAACCTCCAAAACTTCCACCCAAGAGTGATCAACATCAAAAATATAAAGGAGAAAGCAAATTGATCATACAGGTGAGAAGCGGGGGATTTCGCAAACATTTCAAAGTCTCTCCTAATATCACCGTCAAATGCTTTCTCAAACAGATATTGCATTATATTCCTCGTCTTAATCAGTTCATCGATCATATTGGAGGAAAGTTGACGCTTTGTTTGCCAAATAATAAGAATTATGTCTTCCGTGATGCAAATGAAGAAGAGACTTTTAAATTTCTTAGAGCTAGTTCATCTTATTTTCTCCCACCTGAGAAGACATTCGCTTCTATGAAGCATATCATTTTGCAAGCGGTAATTTATATTTAATTCCTCCGCATATAAATAATTTTATCTTTTTCAAAAGAATAATATTAAAATATAATATTCAAATTAATTGATAATTTAATGAGAATTTTATAAAGATAAATTTTAACCACCATTCTAATATTTTGATAATCATTTTAATTTTAATTTAAAAGTATATTTTTTTTTTTGCTTTTATTATTTTTTTGCTTTATTCATTTCTCTTCCTTTTACAAAGAAACATCTCGAAATTTTACCTCGTTCAGGATTCTTCAAGATCAATTCTCAACATCACAATCTGTTCCCCAACAAAAACAACAACATGGACACCGAGCTTAATTCAAAATCAATATTATCTTCGGAAGATCCCGTCAAGATCTTCCAATTTAGGCCTATGGAACGCGGATCATCAAAGTTGATGAACCTCACCAACAGTAGAATTTCTGTCAACATGTATCATGCCACCAATCTTTTGGATAATACAAAGGTCAGGATCCGAAAGATATCTTTAAAACAAGAGAAGCTTGATTTTTTGCTTCAAGATGTTATCACACAGGTATAAAAAAAAAAATTAATCTTTTGTTTGTATATCTTGGAGGAATTTAAAAAAATATAAAATTTTATAATATAAATATTTTTACTTCTGAACAATATAATATCAACAATATAAATTTGATATCATCGTGTTTCCGGTTATTACCGGAAAATTGGTTGGATAGATTATCCGAAGATATTTATTAAATACTTAACATATTTATTTTCTTTGATAAACCTATCAATTCAAATTCTAGAACTTAAAGGTTTTTATCAAGCTTATATTTAAAAATTATGTTCTCAAAATCAATAATCCTCCAAAAATTGGGATATGATTTTAAGATTTGTCTTAATTTTAACTCATAAAACATTTTTAAAAAAAAGAAATTCATAAAGCACGATAACATCATACTGCTGAACAGCATTTTTCACAGAGAAACATACGGACAATTGTGGATAGTGGAGGAAGACTTTGGACACTCTTTTTTCGACACCATCAGGGGAATTTGTCCTAGGTCCTTGCATCAATGGGGTGGCCACCGTTGTTCAGACTGTCTTGTGGAGCTACAATTAGAGGAGTTAGAAGATTTAGATTCCATTGAAGGTATAAAAAAATTCGAGCTTAAATTATTTTTTAAAACGAAATTTAACCAACATTTTTATTCTTTAAAATAAAAAATAAATTAAATTTTTAATAATCATTTTTTATCTAAAATTTTTCTTTTTTGAAAGATAACGGATCTTCTTTGGGAGCTCGCTTCAACGAAAAATCCATCTCGAAGATCATCAAGCAAGTTCTCCTGGCGCTCCAAGTGTTGCACCACAACAAGAAAGTTCACCGCAACCTCCACTCAAAGTCTGTCTACATAAACAAACAAAATATTGTCAAAATCGATAGATTTTTTCATCCCACCGACGAAATTGACGAGGTAGAACCAGAATTTAAAATTTTTCAAAGAATTTTTTTAAAAAAAATTTGATTTTAAAATATCTTTTTCCATTATAGTATGACAGAAAACTCATTTTGTCCCAGCATCCTTTGCCTGCTTACATAGCACCCGAACTCCTCAAATACAAATGTGTATATACTCCCAAAGTAGATGTTTTCAGTGTGGGAATTCTGGTTCTCGAACTTTTTGAAGGTAAAATAAAATATTTAAATATAATATTTTAAAAAGAATTTTCCTTCACATCATATTTTTTAAAACTCTTTAATTTTTTTTTTTTAATTTTTTTTTTTAATTAAATTTAGGCGCCACACCCCTTGCCGAGTTGGAAAAGTGTGAGTTGTTTTACACTTTGAGCAAAATGGAGTTAACTTACCCCGAGCATTGTTCCCAGAATTTGAAGCATTTCCTTTCTGTTACTTTAAATCCTAACCCTAGAAACAGACATGATGTTGACCAGTTGTTGGAACATCCTTTTCTCAAATGATATTTGCTATCAATTCTTTATTTTTTTCTTTTTTTTTTCATAATTTTTTTTTACTTTATTCCTTTTGAAATAAAAAAAAAATTATGTAAAAAATCATCGCCCATAAAAAAGAAAGAAGATATTGAATGGATTGTTGATTAATTAAAATGTATATTATGAAATTTATTCTTTATTCATCTTTTTCTTTTAAAAAACTTTGAAGTGGATTTCAATTTAATAGGTGGAAATGATTTAATATAAAATAAATAAATAAATAGAAAAAAAAAAAATTAAAAAAAATAATAATGCGTTGTGATAACTTAATTAAGAAGAATTAAAGCTAAGAAATTTATAAATTATCGAAATAATCCCTTTTTCTTAAGAACTTTTACATTTTGAGAAGTGTAAAAATATAATTATGAAAAATTTTTAGTTCAAAAGTAAACAAATTTAGATAACTTGACCAGAGAATGAATAGGTTCTTAATTTAATTTATAATGTGGTGGATTTTTTTTTTAGAAATTTACTTTATATTTTTTTTTTAATTTTTATTATACAAGTGATTTTTAAATTCATTTGCCAACAGGAAATATATCTTTTTTTCATCTCAAAAATCATCTCCAATCACAAAATTTGATCTTTTTTAAAAATTTGTAAAATCATTCTTCCCTTCTTAATTTTTAAGTGAAAAGTTTCCACTTTCAAAAAAAAAAAGGTAAAATATAAAAGAAAAAACTTGGAGAAATTTGGTTGAAAATATTTTTCCCTCACTAATTATATTTAATTTAAATCAATAAATATGAATAAATAAAAAAAATAAAAAAAAAATACACATAAATAAATAACACACAAATCACACAAAAACACATAAAATGAATCACAAATTTGACATAGAATTTAATACTGAAGAATTGTGCAACTGGTTATTAACCATCTTTGATTTTGGGGAGGTCTATTGTAATACAATGAGAGCTAATCACATCAATGGGAGATCTTTCCTCACTTTGGGCTTGCCTGAAATAAAAAACATTGGTGTTCAATTGATAGGACACAGAATCAGATTATTCAAAAAAGTATTAGATTTGAGAAGAGAACTTTAAAGGAAGATTTATTTTTAAACATAAATAAGTGAAACAACACAAACAAAAACATCTTGTGAAATAACACACACAAAAAAAGACTTTTTTTAAAAATAATTAAAGGGAAATATTTGGAATAAATTTTGAATTAAAGCTTTTTCTCACACGAAATATTTTTCAATAATTTGTTTTGTTTTTTTTTCCAAATTTATTTTATCATTTATTTATTGATCCTTTCTTTCAAAATCAAAAAGAGGATATTTAAAAAATCAAAATAATTTCTTTTTTTTTCTTAAAATAATTTTAATAAAATGAATACAAATAAAATAAAGAAGGAGAAAACTGAGAAGAATATGGCTTTACTCTTTGAAAGCACGAAATTGTTCTTCCTAAGAATGTAGGATTGTTTCTTGAGATCATCAATCACTTTCAACAAAGATTCGTTATCGGAAAGTTTTTTCTCAAAGTTTCCTTCCAGATCTTGGATTTTGTTTGAAAGGGATTGGATCTTGTTCTGATTCAAATCGATCTGAGTATTCAAAGAATTGATCCTATTAGATTCGTTGATAATGATGAGATTCTTCTCTTGGATCTGATTTTCAAGGTAAGATGATCTAGATTTCTCGTTGTGGAGAAGATTGTTAGAGGTTTTGAGGTTGTTGTTGAGATCATTGATTTCATTTTGAAGAGATTTCAACTTGGAATTGAATTTTTGTTTGTCAGAATGGATGGTCTGGTTCAAAGAATCGATTTTATTGTTGAGATCAGAGTTTGTCTCATTAAGCTTTTCGATCTGATGCTTCAAATTCTGGCAAGAAATTTCAAGGAAACTCTTCTCCTCTTCCAACATGACGATAGTCTTTTCAGAAATGAGGATCTTTTGATTCAAAGAAGTGATTTCGATTTGAGATTTGTCTAAAGTATCATTGACATCTGCCAAGTTTTTCGACAAAGATTCCTTAGCAAACTCCAAATCTGAGATTTTCGATTCTAATGATTCTATCGTCTCAAAAGACTGAGAAATCTTGGTATTGAGCTCTTTGGACTTTTTGATTTCTAGCTGAAAAGAGTTGTCAAGAGTAGAAAAATCTCTTTTAAGAACTGAAATGTTTTCATTCAAAGAAATGTTAAGATTCTTCTGTTCTTCTAACAAATTCTCGACGTGTTTCTTGCTATCGATTTCTTCCTGCAAAGATCTAGAGATGTCCAAGTACTTTCTTTGCTCCGTCTGCACCTGCTCCATCAGGAACTGTGTCTCCTTTCCAAACATCTCTTTGGTATTGATGTTGTTCTTTTTAATCATCTCAATTTCCATCTTCACTTGATTGTACTCCTTATTTACATTTTGCAGGCTTTCTTTAAAGTTGTCTCTTTGCTCCGCCATTTTTGACATGTTCTGCTTTTCTGTTTGAAGCTTTTTTTCCAAGTTTTCTTTTTAAAAAAAAAAATAACAAAAATAATAAAAAACAAAATATTAAAGTAATTTTAAAAAAAAGCAGAAGATTTAAAAGAAATAATAATCAAAAGATTAATTCATGAAATTGAGATGATTTTGAATTGTAAAAATAAAACAAAGAAAAATAATAAAATAAAAACAAATATGGTTACCAATGTTATTTTCTAAATTTTTTTTGGTTTGGGAGTTTTGCAAGCTCTCTTCTTCAATTTGGGATTCTAGACTTATAATTTGTAATTTGAGAGTTTTTATCAACAATAAATTAGAAGAGGTCTGCTGCTGCAAGAGCTTATGTTTGTCCTTCATCTCCACTATTTCCTTTTCTTGTTTTTGTGAATGCAACTGTGCTTGTTTGTGTTGTTCATTAAGTTGGTTTGAGAGTGTTTGTGTTTGTACTAAAAATTTTTTTGAAAAAAAAAAATAAAATTAAAAAAAATAATTAAATAAAAAATATTAATATTAAAATAAAAATAAAAATTTTACATAAAATATCTTTTGTCTTTTCTAGTTCGGATGTGCACTGGAGTAACTCATTTTTGGAGATTTCGAGGGAGCTTTGGAGGTTCTCACTATTTTTCCTGCTTTTCTCTTCCATCAAAGTCAAATCATCCAACAAAAGTTTTTTCTTCTCCAACTCTTCTCTCAGGTCTTCAATGATAACCTATTTCAAAAAAAAAAAAAGTTATTTTTATTTTTATTTATTTAATTTAAATTTTTTCAATTATTATAAATTTGAATGAAATAAAATCTTTTTACTTTTTTTGAAATTTTGAAAGTTTTTGAAATAAGCCTAGAGCTCAACTCGGATATCTCCCTGAACCACAACAACCTAGTACTATGATTTCCGAAAAAAATAGTCATGGAACGAGTCTTATCCTGAAGGGTCTCCTCCAAAATGAAATTAGGATCGGTGATGTTCCTTTCTTCGATTATTTTGATGAAACCCAACATAAAATGAGTTTTATATTTGAATTTTCCTATGCTGGGCATATTGCTCTTTGTCGAACTGGTTCCGACCAAGAGGAGGTCTGAGAAGAGAACAAGATGAACGTTGAGTACTTTTTTGATTGATGTGTTGGGTCTGGAGATGATTGCTTTGGGGATGACTGCTTCTCTCATGAAATATCTGTCCTCTTGAAATAACTCAAAATCTTTCTGCGAGAAAAAAAAAAAAATTTCAAAAAACAAATTTAAAAATTTAAAAATTAAAAATAAAATATAAACAAAATTTTACTCCCAAAGCCCTTTTCATTTCTGGATTTAATTCTTTTATTTTTTCTTGAGTTTGTAACATTTTCGTTCCTTCGTTGATCATTTCTGTTATTTTTTGGAGATTGTACAAGCCTGATTGTACATCAACCATGTCTTCATCTTCCTCGTCCATACATTTTTCGAGTTGCTTTAAAATTTTGTATAATGAAACTTTTTTTAATTTTTTGTTTATTATTTTGAATAATTGTAGATTTTATTAGTAATAATTTTTTTTAAAATGTTGAAATGAAATCTTTAATAAATTTATATTTTGTAAAAAAAAAAAAGATCTGCTTATAATTCGATTTGTTACCTCGAAGAATAAGGGATACTTGCAAATTCTCTGGATGGGTTTAATTAAAAACCCCTCCATGTCATTAAGTTTAACCCTGTTATCATTCATCCTGATCACATTCAATAGCTCCATACACGTTTTATTCTTATTCTTTGCCTCACCTATCGCAAGTCTATAAAACTCTTGATTAGAACAGTATTTCACATAACACTTCAAATCCTCTTTGAAATCGAGAAACACTTTGCCTATCTTTGGTATTTCGTTCTCGTACTCTTGTTTTAGTCTTTCGAGTAGCTTTGTATTCGTTTCTATGATCATCTGCAATGATATGTTCATATCTCTCAACAGTGTTTCCAAACCCCAAGTCCCTGTTTTTGGATGATCAGATAATGCTTTGATATAAACCTTTATTTGATGGAATTATGTTGGAAAGAAGATTGAATTATTTTTTTTTTGCTTTATTTTTGATTATATTAATCGATAATTGTTCAATTCGTGCTAATATGTTCGTATCTAATTAATATATGCTTGTCAATTATATAAATTTTGAGAACAATTCGATTTTATCTTTTTTATTGTAATATAAATGAGAATATTCTATTTATTGATCCTTTTATAATAATTTTATCTTCCTATCTATTTATCTTGATATGGTCAAAGTTGATATTCATTATAGAATTTTCTCCTATTTCCAATTTATTTTAAATATTTTTCAAACCTCACTCAATGTATTCAAATCTTCCAGATATTTCTTCTCTGTTTCAAACAATTCATTAGCTATCGCCTTTTTCTTCTCTATATTAATTTATTCATAAAAGGAATATTAGACCAAATCCTCAAATTTATAAAATATCCATCAAAGGTGATATATGAATACCTTTTTTCTTGATTCCATTATCCATTTGAGTTTGAAAGGATATTAAAAAAATATCAAAAGCAGATAATTTTTTTTATTATTTTTTCTTTTTTGTTTTGATGAATTATTTCAAAGTTGTTATGGTGGTTATAGGTGCGATGAAAGGGAAAGAAAATTTGGATCAATAGAAATTTCCCATTTATTCTTTGAGATCGAGAATGTATAAATAATATTTTTGTCAAAAATTGATTTATTATGAAAGAAATTTCAATAAAAAATCTTTTTTTTTTTGAAAAAGTGAATCACAAAATACTGAAACTATTTCTAAATTGTTACAAAAATTATCTTGACCTACCAATCCCTCGTACATGTTTTCCAAAAGTCAATGATGACATCATTATCATCAATGATAACGAAACGATCATAATGAGCAGCAGTCAAACAACTATGGTTAGGATAAACTTTCAAGAGTTTTCCAATGAAAAAATCTTGAAAGTTGATTTGGTTTCCTTGTGAGGCCTCGATTATCCCCACTTCTTGTGAGATCGACACGATTTGGAGGTTTTCGTATCCTTCTATGACTCCATAAGTAGAGTGATTTTCTGAATAGTGGATACCAGTGTCCTTGGACAAAGCCAAAGCACCTAAAATAATGAAATGAAAATGAAAATAAAATGAAAAAAAATTAAAATTAAATTACAATTAAATAAAAAAATAATATTAAAGAATGATTATTGTCTTACCAGAATCTATCAAGATTCTATTTCTCTCTTTGTAGATTCCGATCACTGAAGTAAGAACGAAAGCAGCTATATCATCTCTCTTGCAAGAACCCATATTTTGTTGAGAAATATCGTAAAAGATGTAGTTTCCAGGATGCATCTCCAGTTTGTATTTCTTGTAAATACTTTCCAAAAAAAAAAAAAAATGGAAAGGATTTAATTATTTAAATAAACTAAATCAATTTTTTTTTTTACTCCTTGTCCTGGCTTAAATTAGATACTGTTGGTGTACTTTTAATGAAAAACCACTTTAAAAGAATCTTTTCTTTTATTTACTTTGTTTTTTTACCTTCCAAAAGCAACAATTGGACATTCAAATTCTTTTTGATTCTCAACAACTCTGAAAAAAAAATGTTTGTTAATATGAATATTTGTTTGTTAATATGATTTTAAAAAAAAAAAAGTGGAATTTCAGATTTACTTTAAAAGTTCTTCAATCTCTTGCTTTGAAACACCTTTGATATCGTTTGATCCATAACTGTGTCCTGCATGAGTATATCTATAAGAATAATTTGGACAAAATAATTATTAATTCAGTGAAAAAAATATATATATTTTGAATCTCACAATCCTTTAAACTTGAATTCCTTGTGATTTACAATTTTGAGGATGAGTTCCTTTGCATTTCTCACATCTATCCCATCTCTATGATATCCGCTATCCACTACAACAAATACGCTGAATGAGGTGTTGTTCATTTGACAAAACTTCAATAGGAGTTCGATTGTATCGATTGAATCTACCACTATGGAGAATTTGGAGATCTTATTATTGATTTCATTTGCCTTGTTGAATTTGTTCGGTGATAATGGTACTGCATACAGTATATCTTCAAATCCATTCTCTGAATAGAAGCATGCTTCGTTTAACGTTGATACTGTAATCTTTTTTTCTCTATCTCCCTTTTCATCTCCATACAATTGATACAATGCTCCTTAATAAGCAATATATATATTGATATAAAGATTTTATATACTAATTTGATCAATAAAATCACCTTTTATTGTTTTATGTGTTTTCACATGAGGTCTCAATGAAATATCCAATTCATCACATGTATTTATAATCTTTGTTTTTAAATAATAGTTGATTGAATATTTTGATAAAATGATATAAATTGATAGAGGCTTATGAATGAAAGAAATTATTGATTAAAAGAATTGATTCTCACCTTTTTACAATTTTTAGTTAATTTGGGTAGAGAAACAATGAATGAAGGAGTGATTAGATCACTCTCATAATATTTCTTTCCAAGAAGGATCTTATTCTCCATTTTTTTTTTTTTTTTATCAAAATGAAAGTTCAGTTTGGGAAACAACACAACAAAAGAGAATCAGAAATTAAAGAAAAAAATTTTTTAATAAACAATTATATTTCAATTTAATCATCATCTTCCTCATTTTCTTCATCATCTCCAGCTTCTTCCTTCTTGTTATCATATTCTTCTTTTTCTCTTTTATATCTTTCCTTATCTTCGTTTGCCTTTTCTTGGTATGGTGCCTTTTCTTCCTCATCTAGAGCTTTCCATTTTTCACTAATTTTCTTTGCAATATCTCCAAACTTGAGAGATGGATCCTCTTCCTTTATTTTTGGTCTTGTTTCGATGGAGAAATACATGTATCCGCTCAAAGCTCTTTTTGGTGCATTTGGATCTTTTTTCTTCTTGGTTGTTTTTCTCTTGGTGGTTTTCTTCTTAGTGGTTTCTTCGGAGGAATCTTCTTCTTTTTTTTTTCTTGGCATTTTTAGAAATTAAATTTCTTTTAAAGGTTTTTAGTTTTTTTTTTTTATTTTTATATTATTTATTTTTTTTTTTGTGAGAAATTTATAGTATAACTGAATTATTTTCAAAATGCGCTAAATAATTTGGTCAGTTGCCTTATAAATAATTGAAAAATGAGAAATTAGGAATATAGGAGAGATATTTTCAAGAAAATAATCTTACTTCCTTTTGAGATTTGAAGAAATTAAAATTATTTACAATAAAAAAATATTATTCCGTTGTGTTAAAAAAATTATTTAATATTTATTGGTTTCCATGCAAAGAAAAATAAAATTATTATTCAGTTATACTATAAATTGAAGAAGGTAAAAGAAAAGATTGACTAATTTATTGTAAATTGGTGGAAATGGAATTAGTTGAGAATAACCTCTATATTAAAATTTAAAGATTAAAACAAACTCAAGAAAAAGAAGGAAATATAAATTATTTTTTAAATTTTTTTTTTTTTATTTATGTTTCATTAATAACAAAAAACGTGTTTTTAATCATCATCTTCCTCATTTTCTTCATCATCTCCAGCTTCTTCCTTCTTGTTATCATATTCTTCTTTTTCTCTTTTATATCTTTCCTTATCTTCGTTTGCCTTTTCTTGGTATGGTGCCTTTTCTTCCTCATCAATTTCTTTCCACAATGCACTGATTTTCTTTGCAATATCTCCAAACTTGAGAGATGGATCCTCTTCCTTTACTTTTGGTCTTGTTTCCATTGAAAAATACATGTATGCGCTCAAAGCTCTTTTTGGTGCATTTGGATCTTTTTTCTTCTTGGTGGTTTTTTTCTTGGTGGTTTTCTTCTTGGTGGTTTCTTCGGAGGAATCTTCTTCTTTTTTTTTTCTTGGCATTTTGGTATTTAGATTTCTTTCAAAGGATTTTGAGTTTTTTTTTTATAATTTATTATTTGAAGAAATTTATTAATTTGTTGAGAAAAAATTATTTTATTTTTATAAATTTGTTAGCCTATGGTATAATTAAACACATAGCATTTATACAGAGAAAAAATATTTAATTTGCGCAAAAATATTATTATATAATGTTGAGAATTGTTGGTTATAAGAAGGGAATATTTTTACCTTATATTGAGATCCAATATAGCGGCATATTCTCTTTTGAAATGAAATTAACAATTTTTTTTTTTTTTTTTTATTTATTTTAATTCGAATATAAATATAAAGGATGCAACTCATTAATTTTTCATTTATACTATACCCATATATTTCTCCAAAATACAAGCTATCAATCTTTTTATTCATTTATTATATCGTCATATATTACGCATGGTAAAAACTTTTTTTGTAAATTTTTTTCATACAGTAAAATATATATATTTCTTCAATAAACTGCAGCGTAAAAATTTACAACACATACAATAAAAAATCTCTCCAAACATAAATATGCAATAATATATATAGGCTTATAATATGACTTTATATTTGAACAATTATCACCAATAAACTACACACAAGAAAAATACACATAGTTAAATAAAATTCATATCAAAGAAAATATAACCATCAACATTCAATAGAATAATAAATTATATAAACACAATATTACAAAAGAAAAAAATTGAATACTCTTTATATTTGTTTCTATAAATACACCAAAAAGATAAATTCAACATTATAGCCACAAGATGAATTATTTAACTATTATGGAGATTTTCAAAAACGTGATTATGAAGGAATAATAAAGACATCATTTTCCAAAATAATATAGAAATTATAGATGATTTGCAAAGAATCAAATCAATTAATTTATCGACAAGGTTTACATTTTGAAATAAAAGCTTTATTTTTGGTAAATCAAAGGTTTATTCATATCTTCTTAAATTAACAAGATCACAACTTGGAAAAGGATCACATCATGAGAAATTTGATTCGAAATCTAGAGGTATAAATTCTCTTATTTGAAATATTTTAAATCTTTTTGAAATTTATAATATAAATTTAACTGAATTTTGAATATATTTAGCTTTGAAAAAATAAAAAATTAAACAAAATCTCAAAAAGAAAATAAAAAAAAAAAAAAGAATCACTTCAAATTTCAAATAAGAAATGGAATCTGAGAATAACAAAAAGCAAAAATTAAATGGAGATATATTATCTAACTTTGTTGCAGACAATGAGGGAAATGTTTTCTTTGATGAACATTCAATCGATAGATGGTCTCACACTTACCACTCTTCAAGGAAATGGCTTGTTTGCATAGATGAATCTAATTGGTCGGTAAGAAAACATTTATATATTTTTTTTGTTTTATTTAGCTGAATTGTTTTTATTTTATTACATTATCCAGAAATTGGCTTTATTACATGCCCTCAACATGATGGATGGAAACAAAAGAGATGAATTGGTAAACCATTAATTAATCTTTTTTATTTCAGCTTTATTTAAATTTTATTTAGTCATTATTGCACGTTGTAGAAAAAGATTCTGATCGTAATAAGATGATTGTTCCATTAGGTAAATTAATTTTTCATATCATTATATTATATTGCCATATTCAATATATTACTTATAAATTTACAATCCTTCACAACATTAATTTTCAATTTGAAATTAAATTTTATATTATCCTTTCTTTATTCTTTAATAAGCTTTATCATCAACCTATTAGTCAATTATTGATTTAAATTTCACAACTTTTTTTTAAAAAAAAATTAAAGGTGAAAGCGAGGAACTGATCATCCAATACTTTGAAAGGAAAACAGGGAAAAAGCTCAATATTTCTCACAAACAAATCATCACAGGAGATCCAAGAAAGATCATCTTGGAGAAAGCCAAAGATTGGGACCCCACTTACATTGTCATGGGTGCTAGGGGTCAAGGTGATCTTGAAGATCTCGAGCTCGGTTCTGTTGCTCAGTATATAACACAAAAGGCAAAGGCTAGTGTTATTGTTGTTAGACCTAATAATGAGAATCCTGAGAAGGATGAATTGGATGATTGATTATTTTTTGGAAAAAAAACTTGTCTTTATATACACAACTCCAAACTTGTTTAAATAAAATATTTAATAAATCTCTTTGCTTCATCATTTACTTTTTGGATTCAAGACACAACACTTTTTCCTTTTTATTCTCGAGGATATTTATCATTTTTTTCAAAAGATATATGGTTAGTGGAATTTGAAATATTCTCGGTTTGATTCAAGTTTTTTATAAAAAAGAAATTGCAAATTTATTGGGAATGAATTTTACTTTTTAAAATTAATTTTAATCAAGAAACCCAAATATTTTATCAGAGATAGATCTGCACAATTCCAATCTGATTTCAATGTGATTCATCTTATTGTCCATGCAATCCAAAGAGATCTTGTTACTCAAATACTTCTTCCATTCCTCAATTTGAGATTGGCTCATCTTCAATCCCTTTATCATGCTTTGGAAAGTGTCTTTCTCAAAGATCTCATCACAAATTTTTGAAACCGCTCCATGACAACATCCCATCTCGTCTCTTTGTATCTTCTTTTCAACAGGGACACCACATTCAATCATCAAGTGGCGCATGTTCTGTTTCTTCTCATCAGATTGCAGTTGTAACAGATGATCACAAACTGAAAAATATTCCTTAAATGGATGGTCACCTTTGAAGATGTAACTCTTTAAGTATTCATCTTTAATAGAAAACAAAGATAAAGATGGTTCTTTTTTGACATTACTCACAAAATCCCTTTTAAAATGGCTTGCCCATACCTCTTTACTTCTACTTATCGAAAGCCATTCCTTTGATACAAGAGATACATTGAGGGTATCTGATTTGCTAAGAAACTTAAATATTTCTTTGAAAATTGAAACTTTAAGTCCCTTTTGTTCTGGTAAGTGGAAGCTCTCATCAGAGAACAAGATTTGGTTCATTTTGTATCCGTAGGATTTAAAAAATAGGTCATTGGTTTGTTCAAAATCTTTCTTTTGAACGTTCTTGTCAATATGAGAATTGGGCCAAGCTTCATGATTGATAATTCTTAAAAAATATGAAAGTCATAACTAAAATTTAATGATAATATTTACCTTTTGATTTGTTGTTTGCAGTAAGTTTTGTAGTTTTTGTCGAAAGTCATATGAGTATGCCAAATGAGATCTATTGAAATGGGAGGAGATAAAAAAAGAGAGTCGCTGATGTCATTTCTAAAAAGATTCAAGAAGTTGATGTAATCATTTAAAAAAGATTTTCTCACATCAATAGATGTGATGTTGATCTTGTTGTCATCAAGGAATTTATCAAAGTCCAAAATCCACTGTTTATCCTTCATTACATACTCCACTATTTTGTTTTCTGTTTGAGGGAGATTCACTGTTTTAAAGGAGATAGAGGAAGGATCGACATCTTTAGTAACACTGCTAGGAGGTCCATTAAAAGGTATGGTAACATTTTTAATGCTTGGTTTACTAATTCTGATTTGATTTGAGAACATTTTTTTCATTCCTAAGTGTTCATTCAAACTTTCAGTGTCCATCTGAGTGTATCCAAGCAAAAGTAGATCTTCTTCAAACTCAACAGGTCTCAAAATGTGACTCATCAACACTATTTCCAATTTTTCGTCGAAAAGATTTCTGCTCATCTTGTTACTTAGGGAGCTGAGGTATCTCTGTACTTCCTTTTTCACTTCTTCTTCTGTTTTGAGCATTGACTGTGTTCTCTTTAAAAAACGGTAGTAATCCAAGGAGCTTTGCGCTAAGAAATTTAGATTGTTCATGTTGTTTTTCTTCAAATTTATTATCTCCTTTTTATAAAATTCATCTTCATGCAATGTCATAAGATGAAATGACATTTGTTCTGATAATTTGATTTTTATATCATAATCTTTATCCAATGTTATAATTGAGGATATATTTTCAATAAATTCAAATTTATTAAATTTGTCTGCATTAAATTTTTCATATATTTTATATGTTGGTATATAAAGCTTGTAATATTGCACCAAATTGTTTGCCAATTCTAATGCAGTCTCTTTATCGATGGTTTCCCCTTTTTTTAATTGATTGAATATCTCGTCCAATAATTGAGAAGAAAATATCTGATTATCTAATATCTCATCAAGTGGATTCATAGAATTTGTATTTATTGAGGTTTTGAATTGGAACGAAATTTTTTTTTATTTATGAAATTTAAAAATATTAATCCTTTCAAATATTCAAAGTCCACATAAATCGACTTCTGATGGCATTTATATAAAGTAAAATCATCTATTAAATCATAAAAAGATAAAACTTAATTTATGATAGGAATTTTTTATCCTAGATTTGGGCTAGAACTTCAAATTAAAAAAGTTTTTGGGATAAATCCAAAACGATCCTCAAGAAATATCAACTGCATGCCAGCAATCTATATTAGAAGAAAAATTCTTGTGAAATTTCGATACTAGACAATTTTTATTTCAATCAAACATTTGTTGTAATTGATCACATTCCTCATATAAAGCGGTGAAACTCTATCGAATTTGCTAAAAAAAAAAAAAAAAAAATGAAGAAGTGAATTGCGAATATTGTTCCAAAAAATTTTATGGGGAACCACAAAAGGGAAATGTACAAGACATACAGGAGTATATGTAAAGAATATAAAGAGGAAATTAAAAATTTGAGGCTAATGAAACTCATTGACAAAATACTTAATTCTAATCTTGACATTTACAATCAAAAAAAAAAAAAAAATTTAAAATAATATTTAAAGTTGTGCGTCATTGCAATCACAAAATCAACCTTTTCTTCCTATCTAAGTTTCATTGAAAGAGTTATCAAAATCATTGAACATAAAAAAGAGAATGATGTTTTTTGTTTTTATGTGTTGTATCTGTGAACAAAAAACTTGAAGAAATTTGGTTGAAAGAGGAGAATATTTACAACAAGAAGAAACTTCAAGAATATAAAGAAACTGGAAATTTTGATTTGGGAAATCAAAATTTGGGGGGATTGTAGTTGTANAAAATAAAAAATAAAAAATAAAAAATAAAAAATAAAAAATAAAAAATAAAAAATAAAAAATATAAAATAAAAATTAATTTTACAAGTTTTTGCAAAATTGATAAAACACTTTTGTTTATGGTGCTCCCACTTTCATACAAATACCTGCACAACGACAATAAAAGTCTATTCTCCTCCTTGATGTTGTCCTTAAAGAATTTGAGGGCGATTTTCTTGTGAAAGTCACTGCGAGAGGCGTTGAAGAGGAAAGTTTCCTCCCACCACTGCTTCAACTTGTCTTTTTTAAAACTGATTTTTTCTTTCAAGTTGGAAAACAAAAGGATGTTAAGTTTGGGAGATTTATCGAGGTAATGAGACAATTCCTTGGAATGAATGTCGATGTTGACTACGAGGGTTTCTAAGAGAGGAAGTTCTTTTTCGAACAGGCAGAAGGAGATGGGCTTTTGGGCGGGAGGGAGGGAGAGGAATATGAGCTGCTGGCTGGTTTCGGAGAAGATTTCTTTGAGGAATTCGTTTCTTTTGTCGATTTCCAAGTTGAATTTGGAGAAATCCAACCTCGTTGCTTTGGGGAGGTATGAACGGAGGTTTCGGAGGAAAAAATCTCCGACGGGGACATCGCTGATGGTGAGATGTTCCACATTTTCGCAGATGAAGAAAAGGTTTTCGCAAGTTTTTTGGTCGGTAAGATCTACAAACTTCATGTAGTCTATTTTCAGTTCGTTTGTGTTGTTTTTGATGTGATCTAGCAACACTTTGTATTTCCCGTCATTTTCCATGTTGGAAAGCAGGATGGTTATTATTTGCGGGTATTTTAGCTTTTGATAATACTTTTCTAAGTGAGATTTGTCTTCAACAGAAAGCCTAGAAGCTCCCAACAACATCTGACAAATGGAAAGACCCAGTATTTTCCTCAACTTCTCGAAAAAAGAGGAGACGAGGTAAATGTCGTTCCATTTCTGGGAACCCTGGTACCACAATCGAGATCCTTCGAGGTTCTGAGGCAAAAAGCAGTAAGCAAACTTTTGCAAGCCGGAATCGTTTTGCAAGTGGATCTGCGTGAACAAAATCTGATTGAAGAGCATGTCGGTGAGTGAAAAAAGGATGGAAAGACAACTTTCCAAGTTGATCTCCTCCTTTACAAACTTTTTTTCGGTTTCAAAGGAGAAGTTGATGTTATACAAATGCTTGCAAATGTGGCTCGTCATCCCCGTCAAGTTCTCGTAAGATTTCTCCGAAGAAAAGTTGGCGATCTGGTCAATCACCATCTCCGCACAATACTTGGACCACAAGTAATGAGCAACCGAGGAGATGGCAGTACATTTGCTTTGCGACATGATCTGGGTGTAACTCAAATTGAATTTCTCTTCGATATCGATGATGATATCCAACAATGTAATCACAAAAGAAATCGATTTGCAGAAATTCTCTCCGTTTGTTATTTTGGCTCTGCAGATGGTCACTAGGTTCAGGAGGGATTTGGAGTCTTTGTCTACCTCGCATTTTCTTGAGAGCTCTTTCACTATGTTGAAGTCTAGCTCGTCGTTGTTTTCGAAGAGAAGCACCAGAACGGAGTTGTAGAGTGATTCTAATTCGTTGTTGTTGTTAAAAATCATTCTGAACTTTCCTATAGAAATTTATTATAAAAGAAATAAGTTTATTTTTTAAAAAACAAAAATAAATTTTAAATGAAAATAAATATGACAACAACAATTAACAACAATAATTTTTTATGAAATTGAAAAAAATAAAATAAAATAAAAAAAAGAAAAAATTGAAAAAAATAAAAAAAATAAATAAATAAAATGACAAAAAAATAAAAAATAAAAAAGAAAAAAGAAAAAATAAAAAATAAAAAATAAACAAAAAAAAATAAAAAATAAAAAATAAAAAAGAAAAAAGAAAAAAGAAAAAAGGAAAAATAATACCAATTTCTTGTTTGAGACTAACCAATATTTCCAAAGATTGAGGCCTAGTTTTGCTATTAAGAAAACTGACGACCAAGTTGGTGAAAGAGAGGATCCTGGACACATTGCCAACCAAAAAGATCAACTCCAAACCACGCCTCAACTTCTCGATGAAAGTGCGGTAATCGCAAAGAGACAAAAGCTGCTCAATAGCCAGCAAATGTCTCCCGACAGTATCAAGATCATCTTCTTGAAAAGCATCCTCATATCTTTCAATGGAATTGATCAAATGCTTTATTGTTTCTCTTGTGTCGCTCCGTGGCTTCATGGCGTACTTGTATAAGGCGTCGGCCCAATACTTGAAGGTGGTGAGGTTGCTGGGCGAGGCGCATACGGCTTGGTTGAAGTTCTCGATTGCCAGGTTGAACAGTCTTTCTGATTCTCTTCCGCTCATATTGTTGGCTCTTGATGACAGAACGATTGCCCTACTCAACAAAGAAATGTTCATTTTTTTGATTCTACATCCAATACCTAGTACCTTTTTTATTCAATTATTTTATTTTTATTTAACTTTTTATTTTTTATTTTTACTTATTTATTTTTTGTTTAATGTTAATTTATTTTTTATTTTTTATATTTTTATTTATTTATTTTTTGTTTAATGTTTATTTATTTTTATTTTTTATTTTTTATTCATTATTAATTTAAATTTTATTTATTTTTTATTCATTATTTATTAATTTAAATTTATTTATTTTTACATCAGATTCGACTAAAATGAAATTGTTTGGATCCTTTTTCAATGCTTCAAGTGCACTAGGAGATATTTCTATGGCCATCAACTTTTGGACTCTTGTGATAATTTCAACAATAGGCTTTAAAAATAAAAAATAAAAAGAAAAAAAATCAAAAGAAAAAAAATAAAAAGAAAAAAAATATTAAAAAAATTAAATTTTAAAAATAATATAAAATATTTCTTTCAAAAATAAAAAGTAAAAATAAAATGTTATTAATAAAAAAAATTTAATATTTAAAAAATATGATAGAAATCTTGTTAAAAAAATTAATGTCATGATTAATTATAAAAAATATACTAAAATGAAATGATTAAAATGAAATGATTAAAATTAAAATAAAATAATTTTTTTTTTTACAATTAGCTGTTCTATTCTAAAATTTTCGGCCATTTCGTATTTTTCAAGTCCCTTTGGAAACTTGTTGCATATCTTCAACTTCATAGAATTCCAATAAAAAAAACTTTCTCTGTCTTTCTTTCCCAGAACCAAGTTGAGATGGTTTATGACGGCCTTCACAAAAGGTTCTTGAGTAGGAAGACCTGTTAAGTTCATGGTGTCTCTGAATATTTCTCTCAATTCAAATTTGATGACACGAGACACCATTTCGATGAGAATGGCTTGTTTTAGGTCGTTGTTGTGTGTTTTTGATCTTACTATCCCCAAATATCTCACGTTTATTCTTTTCAATTATCAATTTTTTAAAAAATTAAAATTATTTTTTTTGAAATTTAAATGTAAAAAAAAAAATCTTTTTACCCATGTTTGTGTGCTGTGAATTTTTTTTTCAAAAATTACAATTTTAAATAAATTCGAAAATTAAAAATTTAAAATTTAAAATCAAAAAAAAGATTTAAATAAAAATTAATAAAATTTTAGTATCACAAAGTTTTAAAAATTGTTTTAAAAATTGTTTATTTTTATTTAAATTTTTTTTTAACAAAAGTTATTTTTACCCAAATTTGTAAGAGAATCTTGCAGATCAGTTCTGTTGAAATGAGACTGGTTCAGAGAAGCAAAGTTATTAATTACCTCTCCCAACAAATATTTTGTAGCCTCGGAAACAGCAGTGGATGTACCTGTTCCTGGTTTCTCAAAAGCAGAGTAAGCATCACTTGATAATGGACGAGAAGGTGCTCTAATAACCTTTATAAATTCAATTAATTTAATTTAATTTTTAAATTTTAAATTTTAGAAATTTTACTAATTCTGGTCTTAATAGTCTATACAAATGTGCTCCTTTAGGCCAAGATTTTTTGGGAGTACAACCTAAAAATACAAATGAATGATTTTCATAATAAAATATTATTTTTTTTAGAGTTAACAAATAAAAAATTTTTACATGGAAATAATCTTGCAAAATCTAATAAATAAAATCTTTTTTTTTTTATAAAAATTTTAAAAAAAAAAAAAAATTTTTGTAAATTTTTTAAAACCTATCATCTTTCCCCAAATGTCCCTCTAAAAAAAACAAAATTTTTTTATTTTTACTTTTTTTCTTTCAAATTTTTTTATATTTTTATATTTTTTTATTTTTTTATATTCATATTTTCTATTTTATTTTAACCAATGTCACATGGCCCGTAAATGAACTTATGACTTCCTATGCCAGTCCAATGACCTGCCAACCCCAATTTTTTGGCAGCGACTTCCATCATCTCATAAAATTTTTTATTTTCGTTATGAATGGTGATACCTCCATCACTGTAAAAAAATAAATTAAATTTTTTTAATTTAAATTTTTTTTTGAATTAAATTTTAATTTTATTTTTAAAAGTTTTTTCAAAATTTTTTTTTTATTATTATTTAATATTTTACCTTGATCCATAACAAATTGAGGTTTTGTCTAACGGAACAATGGACATAGCCAACAATCTATGCCCTTTGAAATCTATAATACAAGAAAGAGGGAAATGTAAACCAGGTATTCTACAATCGAAAAATGCCATCAGTGATTTTAAATCGTGTCCTGCTGCTTTCATCGCTTTGTCATCTAAGAAAGAAATAAAAAAAAATTTATTTTTAAAAACAAATAAATAATAAATACAAAAATAAAAATATTTAATAAAAAATAAATGGAAACAAAAAATGAAATAAAATAAAAAAATAAAATAAAAAATTTATTTTACCTCCACCATAAAGTTTATATTTGTCAATGGATAGTTTAAATATGATTCCTTGCGTGATGAACTTGTAACCTCCCCTATTTTAACAAAAATTTTAATTTTTTATGTTAAAAATAATGAAAAAAAATTTTTTTTTTACGCTCTCCCTCCTAACCTTGCAGGTTTTATCTTTATTTAAAAAATAAAACCAAAAAAAAAATAAAAAATAAAAAAAAGAGTTTTACAGTTTTCATACTTTCAGGAAGATGTAATTCATTGATGATTATCTTTCCATCTTTTAATATTTTTAATACAAAATCAAATAATTATTTATTCAAAATTTTTAATTTATTTCAAATTTTAATTTAAAATTTATTACTTATTATAAGTTTAATTTTTTTAAATTATTTTTTTTTTTTCCATTGAATATTTTTTTTTTTTAAATTATAAATTTTATTTTACAGGTTGTTGCAGCATACTCAAAATCGTTTGAAATTTCACTTAAAGCTTGATATTTGTTGATTCTTTGCTCCTCATTTTCTTCAGGAAGATCGAGGGTAGATTGAAACCTTTCGTTCCAATCTAGCCTCTGGTTCTTCAAATGTGAGATGTATCCCTTCAACATTTGTTTAAGAGTCACATATTTATCTGCTATAATCATTTCGTTATTATGAGGTGAAACTTTACTAAAAATAATAAATATAAAATCAAGAAAACAAACAAATAAAACAAATATTTTTTAAAAAAAAATGAAATCAAAATAAACAAGTAAAAAAAATGAAATAAACAAATAAAAAATAAAAAATAGAAATATTAAAACATAATGTTTATTTTTTACAGACACATTTCATCCCAATCTTTGGTTTGGATGCTTTGGTTGATATTGGTCTTCAAGAAAAATTTGCAGAAGGAAATTATGTTGGAGAACTTGATGAAAGGATCGGTATTCGTTTGTATCAAATAGGTGCTCTGTCTTTTCTTTCGAAGTTTTAAAAATAAAAGATTTAAAAATTTTTTGAGTGAAGAATTTTTTATTTTTTTGATTTTTTTTTTTTTATATTAAATAATATTAAATAAAAATTTTTTTTGTTATACTCTATCCAATCGATTATGTTTCTCCAATTCAGATAATTTCTCATTGACAATGTCCAGTATGAAGGAATATTTCCTTAGCTTCTGATCTTGATTCTCGCCCTTCATCGTCAACAATTTGAATATCTTGGATTCTGGATCCATATTGCTATTGTTGGTGATTTCAGTGATTTGTTTGATCCAAGTATCTTTTTTTTTGTGAGAAAAAATTATTTTTATTTTTTTTATGAACTCAAAATCCTTCATTGAGCTCAATGTACTGATCAAATGATGGAATGGATAGATGATTTAGTTATCATTGGATATTACTACGTATCCATTTCATATTATTTCTCGTTATAAAAGATTTATTACCAAATTTCAAAATTAAAAATATTTGAACAAATACTAGAAGAAATAATTATATTTTTGGACTATTTAAACTATATGATCAAGTGATATCTTTAATATGAGATGATAATGATATAAATAGTTGTTTCAACATATCCATTCGATATTGTTTCTCGGTATTATTGATGAATCAGATATATTGGATATATTAAAACCATATTTTATATTTTTTACCTTGCAACATCAAATTCATATTATATTCATCGATGGATAATGTATTCCCACTTCCTACAATCAGATTATCAGATGTATTAGTATCAAATTCACTTTCATAAGAATCTTCCTTCTCTTCATTGTTAGTATCAATGTAAAGACTGTAACCTGATTTATCTTGCTCCCTTTCAACTTCTTCATTATTCTCCAAAGAATCCATTATATCCCCTATATCAGTGTATCCTGAAGTTGCAAATAAATTTATATAAAGGGATTGAATTTTGGATAGAAAATACCTTCCATATATAACTGATTGATCGATTAAAAGGATTAAATTTGATGGATTAAAATTTCAAAGACAAATTTTTTATTATTAAAAATAAAAAAAAAAATAAAATTATATTAAATTAAATGGTTTTCAAAAAGAATCAACTTTAAATCATTTCAAAGAAACTTATTTCTTACTTCCTAAAACAAATTTTTTTTTTAACAAAGAAATGTTTGAAAAACTCAATATGACAAGGAAGAGATTTAATTTTACAAATTGATGATCTTCAAGACATTCTGTTCAAAAACAGCCAACTCATGGAAATTTTTGAGATGAGCAAAAGAATCCTCAATGTTCTTGTTTTTCCCGCTCAAAATGAACAAAATGGAAGCTTTATGTTGAGGATAATCATCCAAATACTTTAAAATATCCAGTTTGTTTAGTTGGGGAGGTATGTTGTCATGGATCTTTTGTATTTGGTCGCAATAAGATTTATAAGCCACCATAACTTTTTGGTGAAGTTCTTTGTACTTTGGGAAGTGATTTAAAAATTCTTCAGAACGTTGTAATCTAATCAATTCCAACATATCTCTTTCTTGAAGATGATCTTTATTAATGAAGATTAAAAAATAATAAAAAAAGATTAAAAAAAAAATTTAAATAAAAAAATAAAAAGAAAAACAATAAATAAAAACAAAAGATTAAAAATAAATTTTAAAAAAATAAATTCAAAAACAAATAAATAAATAATAAAAAAAAAATCTTTACTTGCTCTTAGATTAAAAGGTCCAAACCCATCGTTTCTAAAGTTAATAGTGGCTTGTACAGCAACGTTTTTGGAACTCTTCATTTCCAACCTTTCTAAATTGTCGCCACTCTTCCTAACAAAAAACAAACCCTTGTGTTGAAAAGGGTTGATTTCACGCACAAAAGAAACAGAATCATTAAAATTTTTAAAATTGAAAAGATTAGGAGTGATCCAGTTGTATTTCTGCGAAATTTCTTTGAGATCCCAAAGTGATTTTCCATTAATTTTTGCAGCAATCAAATGTAAAGAATCTTCGTCAAAATTTACAACGTATCTGTTGTATTTGGAAGAGAGGATGAAAGAGAAGCAGGTGTCTTTTCCAAATGTGTTTGCATCGGGAAGTCTGAACTCTTTTCGCTTCCAAATATTCCAGAAGAACAAGCTGATGCTTTTGTTTTTGATTTTTTTATCTTGCATGTAATCTCGACATAGAAAAGGAGAAGTTCCAGAAGGGCTGAATTTAGAAGAAACACTATTTTTGAAAAATAATTAAAGAATTAAAGAATTAAATTAGAAGAAATTATTGAAGAAATAATTTGAATTTAAATTAACTAAAAAAACTTTAAACATAATCTCTTTTTTACCACCAATTCCCATTGCTTAAGTACAAATGAACAAGGTCTCCATCAACCAACTCCCAAACTTGAGTTTCTTCAAATCTTTCACTCCAAACTTGTTCCAACTTATCGTCATAAAACTCTTCTTCCACGTCTGCATAAAAAGAGACGGGCTTAGGAACAGAAGAACACAAAACACTCACATTAAGTTCTTCATCAACATTTAATACGACACCGTTGTAAATTTCTTTGATGATTTCGTTGTCGGAATTTTTGGAGATGAGGGTTGGAGATAGGTGGATCAAATTGGGGTCTTTCTCGTCAAAACAACACGTCACTGAAAATTCCTTCAAAAGTTTTACTGTGCTATTTTTTGACAAATAATCCAACACTAAAAAATTAAAAAAAGTGTAAAAATAATATAAATTCTAAAAAAGTTGAAAAAAATTTTAAAAGAAAATTAAAAAAGGAAATTAAAAAAGTTTTTATTAATAAAATACTTACATTTAGGAATATTTAAATCTCCGTTTTTAATTTTTAAAGGAGATTCCCACTTTTTGCTTATTACTTGAGGCATAAAGTTCTGGTTCGTGAGAATGAGAGTTTTAGAGTTTGAAAAGAGTTTGGAGTAATGATGTGCAAACGACTCACTTTTGAGGTAAAAATCGTTAGGATTGGAGATTGTATTCATTTGGTTTCTGTACTCCTGAAAAGTCTTATCGAAGAGGGAATATATTTTGGAGTATTCATTTCCTTCTGTATTTACAATTTTGTCCAACCAAGGGTTCGCTTCTGAATAATCAATTATTTTTCCATGCATCAAAATTTGTATTCTTTGAAAATGGTTTTATCAATAAATTTTTCATTTAATGTTAAAAATTATTTACCCAAATATTATGTATCTAATTTTTTTTTCAAAAAAAAAAAAAAAATTGTTGAATTTATATTTATTTTCTTTTTAATCTACCTTAATCCATGAAAAATACATTTCTTTGCTTTGTATGTTTCCTCTTTCATCCTTTTTTTGGCCATTGCCAATCTATTAAAAAAATTTAAAAATTATTTTAATTAAAAAAAAAAATTTTAAAAAAATGAATATTTTTTATTAAAAAAAAAAAATTTATTAAAAATTATATTCATAACAAATTTACCTTAAGTTGGAAATCCAACTTACCATTTTTCTTAATACGTCTTTGTCCAATTTGGGAGGCTCTACTTTTTCTTTCTCTAGCCAAATGTGCTCTTTTTTTAGAAATAAACATTCAAGTGTTTCCATTCTAAAACTTTATCAGGAATCAAAATTATAATTTTTCCAACAATATTTCGTTTTTTAATTTTTTTTACCTCATTGCCATTATTCTTTAAAATGTTAAAAAATAAAATATATTGAAAGAAAAATTTTAAAAGTTTTGTTAGTCGAAAAATAATTATTTTCTTTTTAAAAGAGTTTTTTGAACTACAATTTTTTTTTTACTTGAAATAATCTATTGCGTACAATGCTAAATGAATTTTTTTAAATAAATATTTGAATTTTTTTTACTAAATTAAGAAAAAAAAAATTTATTTTGATTACCACAATTAACCTAAGAATGTTTTTTTTAAAAAAAAAAGTTCTTTTTTTCTTGAGTGAAATTTAACTTTTGTTATACTTCTCCATCATCGTAACATTCCCATAAAAAATGCTTTTCTCCTAAAAATTTGTTGTGAGATACCACACAGAAGAAATCCTTTTGAGGAGATTAAATTATCAAGTTCTAAATATTGATATATCTTTTATACCCAATCTGATGATGGTTTGATAGTTCCATATACTCTCGATCCTCTTTCCAATTAAAAATTTATAAAATCAAAAAAAATTTACACACTAAAAATATTGGTGTGGATCAATATATTTACAATTGATAGACATTCAAAAGCCTGTTTTCAATATCTGGATCATAATTTTTCTTCAATCTGATGTCAATATGAGTTTATATAACAAAATATGATAAAATTAAAAAAATTATAGAATGATAAAGGTAAGATTAACCTATCAATGACAACATAGATATTAATATTAGATTGACTAATAAGATTATCCATTTTTTTAATTTTTTAATTTTTTATTTTTATAAATAATTTAAATTCTAAAATTTCTCGGCCATTATGAGAAAAATCAAAGAACTCCATCCATTAAAAGGACGAGCACCTACACCCTGACCATTTATGGGGTCATAATTCTCAAAGAAAAACTCGGTTTTGCTGTACACAAGATGCATATTGTCGATGAGGTTCTTTCTAAGCCCCTCATAAATTTGTTTGGCCTGTTGTTTGTGTTCTCCTTCGTGAATGTACTTGGTGTGGAGAGCGCTTAAGACGAGATAGTTTATATTGATCCAAATTTTACCTAAAGGAAGAGAAGAAAATGAATAAAAATAAAAATCAAAATAAAAATAAAATAAAAATAAAATAAAAATAAAAAATAAAAATAAAAATTAATTATTAAAATAAAAAATAAAAAATAAAAAATAAAATAAAAAAAATAAAATAATAAAATGACAATGATTAAAAAAATAAAATAATGAATTAACAAAAAAATAAAACAATTTTTAACCTCTCCAATAATTTTCGCCAGTTGAGAAATGAGGATCAGATTTAGAAAGAGATCTCAAACCAAACTTCGACCACATGCCCTTCTCGTCCAAAATAGCGTCGTATACGTTCTTCAAGTGGGCGGAGTCGGAAGGGATGAGTTTGGCGATGAGAGGGAACAAGTTGATGTAACCAACTGTTTCTGTGTAGTTAGGTTTTCCATTGTTCCAAAAACTTATGTCGGAGTAAAGTTTTAGTTTGTTATTCCAATAAACTAAAATGGAAAAAAATTATTATTGAAAATTTCGCAACGAAAAATGATAGGAAAAAAAAAATTAAAAAAAAATTTTTAAACAATTTAAAATTAACAAATCCAAAAAAATTTAAATATCAAATAATTGAAGAAAATCAATCTTAAAAGAAATGAACAAAAACAATGAAAATCTTTCAAAACCATAAAAAATTGAAAAACAAAAAATAAATAAAACAGAAAAACACACAAAAAAAAAAGAGTAAAACATAATAAAAAAGAAATAGTGAAATTAATGTTAAAAAAAAAAGTGTTACGTTCAATATCACTTTCAAAATTGACATAGTCTTTAGCATAAGGATTTTCTACATGAGGCTCCAACAAAGCGTGAACTTTGCTAAGAACTCTAGTAGAGATTGCAACCCAACAAAAGAGATCAACGTGCATCTCTTGATCTGAGACGATAGGAGATCTTGGGTAGTCATCGAGCCCTGATGACAAGGTATGGTTCACTGTTCTTCCGTGCCAGTAGTAGGAGTATTTTTTGAGGCCACTTTGGGATTCGATGAACCATTCGTACCACTTTTTGATTTTGGGGATATTATGTCTGAAAAATTCCAAAAGTTCTAAAAAAAGAAATATTGAGAAAAAAGAGAAATATTCAAAAAAAAGTTCAAAGAAAAAATTAAAAATCACAAAAACTTTAAAGATGACTTTTATTTAAAAAAAAAAATTTCAAAAAAAAATATTCAAAACAATGATTTGTAAAGAAATAATTAAATTTATGAAGATTATTAAAAAAAAAAAATACCTTGTTGTTTAATATTTTTTTCTTCGTTATCATTTTCAATTCCAGTAGCATTGACAGGAAAGAACTTGTCCAGAAGCTTCTCGAAAACTAAGAAAAAGGTAGGAGGGTTGGCATTGGTGGGAATTTGGGCCACAAACTCCTCAGGAACTCTGCTACGTGCTTCGCTGCCGAGAATTTGTTCACGGGGAATCCAACCGCTTGGATCTATGAGGTCGAACCAATGGGTCAAAACGTCGTATGTTATTTTTTCGTTCCAGTCTAAAACTCCCATTTGATGAAATCCTTCGTCCCAAAGAAATCTTTTTTTTGAAAAAAATTAATTGAAAATTATGATAAAATGAAATAAAAATAAAAAAAATAAAAGAATAAATTAAAAAATTTAAAAAAACATACCCTCTTGGAAAGAATGATCTTGAAGGACTTGCACTGAACAACACGTTGGGTCCTCTTTCTACGACCTTGGTTGTACCATCGATCTTCAAGACCTTTTTCCTCCAGGTACCCGAATAGTAGCCCAAACCTCCCAACAAATTGGAGTGAGCAGACTTTGCAAACTTGGCGAACTGAGGTTGTTTAAGCGCTTCAGAAAACTGGTAGATGTTGTTGAAATTTTCGTTGTACAATTTGCTGTAGTTGGAAAACAAGGCAGGTGCTTCCGAAACAAAATTGTTGATGAAATTTTTGTAGTTGATTCTCTTCTTGATCTTGTTCAATGAACCAGAAGAGGTGTGCAAAGAAATCTCGAGTTTGACAGGTAATTGATAGTTCTTTCTAAAGATGAACACGTTATTGACACTGTCCCTTTCAAAGTTGGGCAAGGTAGGCGGGAGAAAAGGTTCTGATGTTACAGGCTTCTTCCCCATGTACTCCATGAACCTTGGGATGATCCTACCTCTCAAATCATTCATGAGCTCTTCATTTGCAATGTCAAAAATTTTCCATTGATCACTATGAATAGATTGTCCTAAGTATTGTGTTTTGGACAAATCGTTTTTGTCTGGGAAATCAATTTCTAATTGTCTCGCATACACGGAATGTTTGTTGTTTTCATCTTCTTTTACAGTGAAAATGAATTCCTTGCCAGATCCAATTTTGTCTTTTTCATTTTTAGTATAAGATCCCTCCACCCTATAAATAATATAAAAAATTAATATTATTTAAGAAAATATTAAAGTTTACATTTTTATTTAATAATTTGATTTATGCAAAATAAAATTGAATTATTTATTTTTTACTTTATTTGCTCAACGTTTGTTGTTTCGTTCAAGGTTTCTATATCCATTTTTAGAGAAGCTTCGGGATCTTCCACTCCAATATAATAGGTCAACGCCAAGTTGGTGACTTTTCCCTTGTTGAATGGAACTGCTTGTACTTCCATTACCCAATCAAGATCTTTCTTGACTAATTTGTGGTATATCTTTACATTCAATTTCTTATCAATTCTCACATGCTTTCTATTTTAAATTAATAAAGAGAAAAATTATGTTCAACGATATATCTTTATTTGTGTAATATTGATTGGTATGTAGATCTTAGTAATAGATATTAAGATCATTTCTAAATGTAATTATACTAAGAACTATATTTGAATATTTTTGATTTGAAAATAAAAAAACTTACCCATAATTTGAACCATCATTTTCTATCCATCCCTATTATTTGATTATATTAAACTTTTATCTATATTCTTTCATTTATATTACGTATGGATCTTCTGTTTGTTCACATTTATGCCCATTTTTGTTGATATCAAAACAATTTGACCATCCCAATCCAAAAAAGACTGGATTGGTTGATCTTGTTTTCATTCCACAATATACATTTGGTCTCCAAGGACCCCAATACATATTATTGTCATATTCTAAAAGGAGATAGAGTCACAAAGGGTAAATACATAGTAATGAATATGTTGGATTCTTCAATAAATTACCTTCATTCAAATTCAAAGAACATTTGACAATAAATATGAAAGATAGAATGATTAATAGTGTTGATCCTTTCATTTTTTTTTATTTTTTTTAATTTTCACAGTAATATAGATTTGAAATGCTTTTATATTGAGATAAATGACTCATCTTTAATGTATCATGTCCACATTTCGATATAAATCTAAATTGTTGATATGGAAATATTTAAACTGAAATTGAAAAATGGATCCAAAATGAAGGAAATATTTTTTAATTTATCTCTTTCAATCATGAATCTTATTCTCTATCCATTCTGACAATCTTTGATAATTAGTCAATATGAATTTTTGAACACATGCTAAAGGAAGGATGAAAAAGAAAAATTTAAAGTTCAATTGATTCAGATATGATAAAAGGATTAATTTATTATTTACCTTCTTCAAAAAAGTAAACAGTTTGTCCATCATTGAAATCCAATTCTTCCAATGTTTTTTCTTTATCCTCATTCTTCAAGATATTTCTATTATACAAGATGATTTGATGAGGTGCATAAAACATTTTATTTGCGATTTCTTGGAAGATGGTGTTTATTTGATCTGTTTCATTGCATGTCCATTCCCATTTTACTCTCTTGAGTTCTAATTCGATCAATGTTAATGTTATTTTGGACATTTTTATTTGTTGTTTTTATAAAATGGGTTTAAATCACGAAAATAAGAAAGAAATGGGAATGATGAGTTTGTTTTTTTAGCTTGGATTTTTTTTTTTTTTGTATATTGTTTTGGCGCAAAATAAGAATTAAAAAAAAAAAAATGATAAACGTTTGATAAAGAGGAAAAATATCCTTTCCCCTCAATACATACATTCAATTTTATAATTTCCTTTATTGTTGTTTCTTTCTTAATTCATAACACAAGAAACAAAGATAATAAATTTATTTTTGAATGAATGTATTTAATCATAACTGAACAGATATTTTGATCTTATTATTGAACATATCTTTGAGTATAAGTTTTCATTCAACCAATAACAAAATTAAAAAAAAAAGAAAATTCATTTTTGTGTATAAAAAATAACACAATTCAAAGTAATTATGGATCAAGATAAAAAGAAGAAAAGAAGGATGGTAAATAATTGACCTTAATGTACTCCACATTTAAAATATTTATTTATTTTTTAAAAAGAGCGATGAAAATGAGAGCGAAATAGAAGACAATAATTTTGAATCAAGAACTAATTGGATATCTGGACCAGCAGATATACCCAAAAATGAAATTAAATTCGAAAATATAATCTCAGAAGAGGGAGGATTTGGGGTTGTATGGAGGTAAAATAAAGAAAAGAAAATTATTTTGAAAAATTAAAGCATTGCTATCAAATTATAATTGATAATTCAATGTATTCAAACCATAATTCTTTTTAAAATTAACTTTTTTCCAATCATTCACAATAGAGGAACTTGCAGAGGAACTCCTGTAGCAATAAAAGTACCTAGAGGTCCATTTACAAATAAGCAATTGACAGATTTTCGTAAAGAAATCAGCATATTGAGGTGAATTTTAAATTACTGAAAAAATTTTTCTATTTAATTTTTCTTTTTTCCTTAGTCGATTGTATAATCCATCTATATGTTTATTCATGGGTGCACATATAGGCAAAGATGAAGTTATAATTGTATCTGAATTGATGGAGGGGAATGTAGATGAATTATTGAAAAATAAACAAAATGGCTTATCTTTATATCAGAAATTGAATATGTGCAGAGATGCTGCAAGAGGGTAATAAGAAAAAAATAAAATATTTTTTGTTATATTTCAACGAATTTAACGAGTAACTTCAAATTTAAAGAATTGCTTGGCTTCATGCACAAAATCCAAAAGTATTGCATAGAGATATCAAAGTAAATATAGTTTTTATTTCCTAAATGAAACAATATTCTTTCATTTTAGTCCTTAATAATAAATCTTAACTTTTTAATCTTTTTCTCTTGCACAAAAAAAAAAACAATCCAGCCATCTAATTTTTTGTATGTTAAAGTGAATGAATCATATAGGATACGAGTTTGTGGTAAATACACTATAACCCTTTTCATTGATTATATATAATAATAATTCCAATCACATTTACATTATCATCAAATTAACATTCATATCATAAAAAATATTAGATTTTGGTCTATCAGATTTGGTACCTAGTAAGGGTATAAAAGAGCATAGTCCAAAAGGAACAGTAAATTCTTTTTTTATGAACATAAAATCGTATTATTAAAGATTAATTGCCTATCTTATTCAATTAGCCTCTTTATATGGCTCCTGAGGTATTGATGACGAAAAGATTTAATGAAAAGGCAGATGTATATAGTTTTGGAGTATCTTTATGGCAGATTTTGGCGGAAGAAGATCCATGGAAGGATATCGAAAAAATAGAAGGTATATCAATTCCCGATTTAAATATAATAATCAAAGATAATGACAATTTTTTTGTGAGAATTTAATCTTCACCATCTAATTTGGATCAATTTCTATATTCAACTTAAGATACTATCTAATTGATTTAAATTATCATATTATCATTTGTATACGTTGATAATATTGATCCTTTATCAATCATTTTTACTAAGAAATTTTCAGTATCAATATGATTCCGATATTAAATCTTGAAATCAAATTTTAAAATTAAATCTTTTCTTGATCATCCCAAATTTTAGATTTGATCGATGCTGTTTGTGTCAAACATAAAAGACCTCAAATTCCTCAAAACTGTCCACTCAGCCTCAAAAATTTAATCGGCATATGCTGGAACTCTGATGCTCAAAACAGACCATCATTCGAACAAATTATCAGCGGTAAGTCCAAACTTATAATAAAGAAATTATTAGACTTGTCCAAAATTTACAATTTTGTTAGCAGATATGAATTTTTAACTAACAATTTTTGAACTTTTGTCATATTTTGTACATCTAAAATATTATAAAACCAAAAAATTTGGAAAATAAATGTTTTTTTGATACTTTTTAATAATCTTACTTTTTTTCCAAATTTTTTAAAATTTTTCTTCCAAAGAAATCAATAAAATTAGAGTCGAAGCTGCCATTCCTGTTGACAAGGAGGGCCAAAACTTTTGGAGAAAGAATTTCCAAGAGAAGGGTAAGGCCAAGTTCAAAGAATGGCTCCAACACTTCTTTGACCAATACTCTTACCTAAGGGGAACCATCCCCGAGGACCAAAACCAGAACATTCCCCTTTCTGGATACATCGGAGAAATAAACAATGTTGTTGATAAAGTCAATGAAAACAATGGGGAGATTGACATTCAAAATATTAAACTTATTTTTTTGAGATTATTGAAAGTTTTGTTCGGTAAAAAAAAA
>JAMYWO010000369.1:0-34800 GCA_024220525.1 Cochliopodium minus | reverse complement strand
AGGAACTTATGGGTATCGATCCCATTACCCTCCGCATGCAAAGCGGATGCTCTACCATGTGAGCTAAAATCCCTTTTATTTTACATTTTTAATAAAGAAATACTTTTTATAAATATATTTTTGATAATAAAGGATTAAAATATAATTTTTTTCATAATTATTGAAAAGATTTTCTTTTTTGATATGAAAAAGAATGAATGAAGGGAATTGACCAAAATAAATAATATTGAACATATTTTATAATAAGTTTAATTTATTCTTTCATGATCATTTTTCTTGGTGGAATTTTGAATAATAAGGAACATATTTAAAGACAAAATCAGGTTCAACCATGAATAAAAGATAAAATCCTGCAGCTCCTCCATATATTGCAGTAGATAATCCATATCTATAAATTTTTTTGAATAAATAATCAAATGAACAAATTATTTTGTTATATCTAATAAATTAGATTGTTATTCTTTGAATATATCAAAAGAGGCAATATTATTTTATATGAAATGAATAAATAATATTCTATAATGTTATTAGAATCTGGTTAAATTGATTTTTAACAACTAGATAAATATAATTATAATTTTTTTACGTCTTAGCAAATTTAGGAACAAAATTTTTGGTTCTGGTGAAATAATTTGCCAAATTTCTGATTGGTACGTTTGGGTTTGGATATATTTTATTAGGATCCATTTGTTTTAAGAAAATCTTTCAAATATTTTTTTTTTTTTTTTTATAAAAGAATCAATCAACCAATATATCCTTCATTAATACACTTTACAAGTTGATTTATGATTAATATTCCTCTGATTTTACTTTTCAAGTGATAAAATAAAATAAAAGGAGGAATAAAATGAGAAAAAGTACAATATACAAAAAAATACCTTGGTTGAATTGGGAAGAATGGATGGAGGTAAAAGAATGGATTTGTGGGCAAAATTCTAATAAAGAAAATATCTTAAAAGCTGTTGATAGAATAAACAGTTGGTCATCAAAACAAAATCTTACAAGTGGATTGGAATCAACATTGATGTTGTTGCAGGTATTCTTATTGGATCCTGAACATCCAATAAATGAAGGAAATATGAAGGAAAAACAATTTATATCTTCTCAACAGTTACAAATAACATATTCATCTTGTTTTACAAGATTTGTGAGTGGAATGATTGGTAAAATTAGATAAAATTATTTGATTGTGAATGGAGATATCCAAAAAAAAAGTTTAAAGTTTAAATTTGTTGAGTAATAAAATTAATATCCGCTGAAATAATATTAGGGTGTGAAATATAATTCAAAAAAACAAATTCTCTTTAAAAAGTATTCTTCATTCAGCATTTTCTCGATTAAACTTTAAATTTACAATTTAGATCCTTTACAGAAAAAAAACCAAGCAAAACCTATGGCAGTGATCGCAAAGAAGATTTCCTTCCCAACAAAATTCATCGAAGTGAGACAGAACCTGGTTCACAAAGGACTTCCAACTCTGTCTTTGCTCAGAAAAGTTACATTGGAAGCATTTGATTGGATAAAGATATATTATTGGGAAGTACAAAGCCAAGTGTTTACTGATAAAGAGCCTTCTCTTTATTTCCAGGAAACTTTGTCCAACTTTTCATCTTCTTTTTATCTTTTTTATAACGATGAAGAGGGAGTTGTGTTGCATGGTTCAAAATTCGAGAAGCTTCTCAACAATTTTTTGAACGAGGACAAAACTGGAAACAACAAGAAAAATATTTCCTCCTCTTCAAAGAACACGACTAATCCAGTTTTGTTTGACAGAATGTTCAAGAAGGGAATGAAGAAAGTCATTAAGAGCTTGGAAATATGTTATTCCAATTCTCATACTTCTTCTTTCTCAAACAACAATGGCGAAAACGATTATTCCAACCTCTCTTCTTCTCCTCTTTTTAATTCTGTTCTCCATTTTCTTATGAAACCATATTTAACTACTCCCCTCTCCAACTTTCTTTCTCAAAAATCTAATGTTCAAAACAAGGGAGGTGTGGATGTTGATTTGAACAATGAAAAAGAGGAGCAGCTCGACTTTGACACCAAAGAAGATTACTACTTTTATTTTTGGAAGAGAATTTTAGTTGCATTAGACAAGAAGATCCCTAAATTCATTCTAAATTTGTCTATTTCTTTCTTGCTTCCCTTTTTCTCTCCTTCTTTGTCTTCCGTTAGAAAAAGCGATCAAACATTAAGAATAAATTGGTATTATTTTCTCGTGAAGAACTTTTACTTCCCAACATCTTATTCAAAAGTTTTGAATACCTCTTCCCCTTTTTCTTTGCTGTCATCCAAGAAAAGAGATTTAGAAGTCATTTTAAATTTTTTGATTTCCAACTCTCAAACTTACCACAACAAGAAGACACAAGCTTTCATTGATGCCCTCACTCTTCCCATCAGCAAAATTGGAACTCTTACTTCTGATTTCAACAAGAAAAAGAGAAAAACAACAGATGAAAAGGAAAAAAAAAAAGTGAAAAAGGAAAAAACCAAAACTAGTGAAAGATTCACTCCAAAAGATAATGAAAAAGAAACTCAAAGAGTTGATAAAAAACAAAAAATTTTAGATTTGGATGAATTGGAGCTTTTGGTCAATCAAAAAACTCTACTTTTGAATACCAATTCTATTTGGAAGTTGGAGATTAACTCTGATTCTCCCATTGGACTTCTTCCTGGTGATAAATTTCCTGTTCTTCATCTCCCTTCTTCCCTTAATAATCACGTCGGAGCTTATTTTATCAAGTTAAGCAATCCTTTGCCCTCTTCCAATCCTGTTCTCAACGATGACTCCTCTTCTGTTATATCTTCTCATCTTTCATTTGATTCTGTGGGTGAAAGTGTTGTATCCAATATTGAATCTGAAAGACAATCTATCATTTCAAACGCCAAAAACGAAATAGAAAGTTTATTGTCTCAATTCTAAGAATTAAATCAATTTATTTATTATTTTTTAAAAATGATCGATTTTGGAATTGGATATGCTTTCAATAGTTATCATGAAAATGGAAGCTTATTTTTTTTTAATGAGAAATATAAAATAAAAAAAAAAATGTTGAAAGAAGGGGAGGTCATAAAAGAAAAAGGAATATTTGATTTGCCCATTTATCTTTTGATAGAAATCTACTTGGAATTAGATATCCAAGACCTTTTATCCTTAATGTTGACCTGCAAAAAGAATCAAGAAGTGTTAAACAGGCAGATATTCTATCAAAGAAAATGCAAGAAGATGAATATGACCAATCAAGCGTATATATTGGGTAGCAATAGCGATAATTTGAGTTATAAGACAAAATTCAGTGCCTATCACAATTATTCACCGAAAATAATGAAAAAAGATGATAAACTGAATGATATATCCCTTGAAATCGAAGATGGAAATATCATCAAGAGTAAGACTCATAATTGTAATGTTGTGCCAGATAAACCATTCATCTCCACCAATAAAAAGCTCTTCGAAGAATATAATCAAGATGAATTGAAGGAGATATTGTTTTGTGGAGTAGAATATTTCGAATTGAAGGTTTTAAAATTAAACAATGTGATTGGTAAAAATAAAATTCATTTTCACAGAAAAAAAATTTATTTAAAATATTATAAATTTAAAAGGTATTGGAATCACTTCACATGAATACAATTTTAGTAGATTTGTTGGATGGGAAAAAAATACATTGGGTAAAAAAAAGAGAAAAAAAATTTTAAATAATCAAAAATTAAACAAAATTATTTGTATTTTCTTAAAAAAACAGGTTATCATTGTAAATTTTTTTTATTTTTTAATTTGAAAAATTAATTTTTTTTTTAATTTTTATATTGATTTAAAATTTTTTGTTTGGACAGCTGATGATGGGACAATTAGGGAACACAATCCTCTAGTTTGTGAAACAATAGAGATTTTTGGTGAAGGGGATGTAGTAGGATTAGGAGTTGACTGGAGTCGTCAAGCTATGATAGTCACCAAAAATGGCAAGGTTGTGTCCATAAGAAAGCAAACTCTAGAAATGGGTTTGAAACAATTTAAATTTAGATTATTTTTTATTTATTTTATTTTATTTTTTATTTTTTTTATTTTTTTTTAAATTTATTTTAATTATAACTTTTTGATTTTATTTTTTGTTATTTTTTGTTTTATTATGGTTTTATTATGGTTTTGAATCATTTTTTTAAATTTATTGTTACTACATTTGTAAATAAATGTTTTTTTTTTTTACTTTAGGAGTTTATTATCCCACAGTTTCTATGAGAAACGGAGATTCAGTAAAAGTTAATTTGGGAGATTCCCCATTCAAGTTCAACATTAAAAGTTATATTGAGAACCCTTCCTTGTATTGCGACTTCACGTGGCTCGAAAAGTACCCCTTCACTTTCAGTAACGCCTTGGAAAGATTCAAGGAGATGAATTGCGAGAGGGACCCTAATCAATCAAGACCACAACCCTTTCTATTTTTCTTCGGCGGAAATTTTAATAATGATCAACAAGAAGATGATGAAAATAATGATGATCAGGAGTCACAGGTTGAAGATGATTTTAATGTTATGGAAGATATGGAATAAAAATAATAAATATGTTTTAATTCCACTGGTTTATAGAAAAAAAAGACAATTATCAATAATTGTTTTCTATAAAAAAGAATTGAAAAGTAAGATTTAGTTCAATTTTAAAATGAAGAAAATATAAAAATAAAATAAAATTAAAAAAATAAAAAAAATCGAAAAAGAATAATAAGACTATAAAAATGGGTAAAATCAATTTCAATCATTCGAATTAATTCGAAAATAATGCAAAATTTATATTTTTCAATTTAAGATGACTCACAACCAAGACATTTCACTGAACAAAAAAACGAAAATAAAGGGGATAATCATGCACCCAAATCTGAACAAAAAGATGAACACAAAGAACGTAAAGAAGAACTCAAAGAACAAAAAGAACATATAGAGAAAAGAGACAAAAAAGAGAAGAAAGAACATAAAGAGAAAAAAGAAAAGAAGGAGGGAAAGGAGAAAAAAGAGCACAAGGAAAAAAAGGAAAAAAAGGAAAAGAAAGAACATAAATAAAAGAAAATTTTGAAAAAATTCAATATAATTTTTCATTTGAAATTAATATAAACCAATAAAGAGGCGAATTATTCGAAATTTCTTATTCAAATTTTTGAGTCTATATCTAAATCAGATCATTTCAAGTATAATGATTAAAATCATTGTGATTATTTCGACATGAATGATAGAGTATTGTTCGGTATTATCCATTCTTAAATTTTATGAGTTAAGCATTTCATCTCTATAGAGGATATCTTCTAATATAATGGATATTTACAAACAATGTATAATGATTCACTTTATTATGTACAAAAATAATAACTTTGTAGGATATAAAATTTTTAATATAACTGTTATATTTGGATAATCAATTCAAAAATTTTGCTGTCTTCTTATTAATATGAAAGATTTACAATTAATCAAATATATATTTTTTCAAAAAGAAAAATGGTAAAAAAATTTAAGAATATTTACTTTGGGCAAATTTATTTTTTTTCAAATTTAGGATACAATTAATAAAAATGAATTGATTCCTTCTGAAAAAACGATAGAATCTGATCTATTGAATATCATTCAGATGATCCAAGAGAAGATAGGTCGCAAAAGGCTGTATATGTGGAGGGATATGCTAATAAAGCTTCGCAAAAACAACAATTATGTGGAAACTTGCTTAACTTTTTTGAAATACAACCACATACGCATTTGCATTCTAAAGGGCCACTTTATACTGGAAGTGATTTACGAACATTACGAGAGAAACAAAAAACGAATTAAGAATGCATCGGTGATGTTCGCTCATGCCAATCATTCTCTCAGGGCAGCCGGGAAACTAATCCAAAACTACATAAAAGATGCTTTGGGGAACGAGAAGGCAGATTTTTTACTTTCCCAACTCAAGAAACAAGGATGCAAGATCTTCTATTTCGATGATGACATACACATTTCCCCATTTGGAAAGGGTATGCAAGATCCCGAAATCAAGGTCAATTCTATTTCTCTGTGGTTACACCTCAAACCTTTCATTTCCAATTTAGATACCATTCCGAGACTTAATCATGATGTCATACAGTCCCCTTCCAAAGTTAAGGAAGAGTCCCCTTCCGAAGTTAAGGAAGAGTCCCCTCCCAATATTGAGATTAAGCCCATTGAATGGGATTATCCCATCAATTTTAACTTTAACTTTTTTTACGGTAAGCCCAAAGAAATGGATCTCAATTAACTTTGTCCATCATTTTTTTTTTTCATCCTTCCTGTAATCCCAAAAACCTTTCCCTAATTTTTTCCTTTCCTATTAAAATAATTTTGTCCATTATTTGTCCTATTTTTTTTTTGACATAGACTCCTTCACATGTATGTATCTACCTTTTTTATCTTTGAATTTTGAAAGCAAATAATAAATTTTTAATCTTAACATAAATTTTGCTAAAATTATTGTGATTGCTATATAATTGATGATCAACACATGAATGGTGGGTATAAATTTTATGAGTCATAAAAATTATTTTTAATCTTATAAATAAAAAAAATCATTCATCTCTATATTGGAGATATAACTTCAAATATACAATTGATATTTACATACAGTGTATTAAAAAAATTTTTTTATTGAGATTATATTTCTTCAAGATTATAAATCATTTGTTTGAATTGTATCACTCTTTTGAATCTTCATTTTATCATTTTCTCCTATGACAGGTTTTGGAACATTCAGAAGGGAATCAAGATTTAGATATTTTAGGGAATCGAAATGATTGATATGATTTCGATTTAAACCAATATGATTGAAATCATTTCGATTTAAACCAATATCACTGAAATCATTTCGATTTAAATCAATATCACTGAAATCATTTCGATTTAAACCATTATGTTTTAGGTATCCGATTTCATCCATATGATTACGAGTCATACCACCCGCAGTTTTTAGTGGATTGAGGTCGTATCGAGTTGGCATCGAACTATTATTCTTAAGACATGATGTTATAATAGCAACAAAGACCGTGACCAACGAACTTAATATATAAAATATAGATTTCCATGCATTTTCAATGTTATTATAGATTTTTTTGAGATCATTGATGAGTAAAACAATTAGATAGATAGAAGATAGAAAATTAAAAAAATATGCTATTTTTTTATAATTCATACTCCATTTTGAGAACCAACTCCATCTCCCTTTTTTCTCTTTTGGTTTTTGACTATTATTGAGAATTGAAATTATTTTCTCCAATTTGTCATTGTTGATTCTATCGATTTGTTCTAATTTATTCATATAATTGTTGATTTTTTGTTCGAATATCAAAAGTTTTTCTTGTAATTGAATATCTAAGTTGGATTGGATTTCTTTTTCAGATTGATTATTCTCCTCGATATCTTGTTTTTTGTTTTGATTATTATCAACATTTTGGATTTGTTCATCATCAGTGGTAAAACCAGGAAAATTGCCAAACAAATCAGAACCACCTTTAAGAGCCTTATTAAATTCTTTTTTCTTATTATTTACTTCTTTATGGAGTTCCAGAGAAAGTTGAGCAGATTCTTCTTCATCATTCACAGTGAAATTGTTATTTTTTTCTTGTTCCATTTGCATAGACATTTCATTTGCTTTTGTTGATTCTTCATCCAATTCATCTTTATCTTCGTCATTTTTGGGTTGTTTATATTTGATTTGTTTATTGGAATCATTGAATCCAACCCGTTGGATTCTTTTGCTTTGTGTATTTCCCATTTTTTTAAAAAATTTTTTATTTTGTTTACATAAAATTTAAACAAACAAAACAAATAGAAGAGTACATTCGAATGTATCAAGAAGTAGAACAATATAAACTTAGCTAAGTTTAAAAATAAAAAATAAAATAAGAAAATATTTTCCCTAATGAAATTTAAATATATAAGATGTATAACTATATTTTAACAATCCACATTTTTCAGATGTGAAGAAATAGTGATAATATAAATATTATAGTGATAAATATTCAATCTTAACAGAATTTTATATTTTCAAAATTCAATGATTAAAAATAAGGGATACAAGTTGAAACAAATTCCTGATTAAATTCAACAAATTTTCTTTATTTAAATTTTTCAATTTCAAAAAAATTGATTTTGGATTTAGTTGAGCTTAACAATCAAAGTCTTTTGTTCATCGCCTGCCTTTCCAAGATTTAGATTTTTGAGAGTTTTTTCAACGGATTCTACATTATTGTAGCTACCCTTCTCACCACGACGGACTCCACAACTACCACGAGAACTTTGGCAGTTTGTGAGTTCAGTCTTTTCTTCATCTGTCAAAGTCAACTTCTCATCTTTAATCTTGTTTTCGATCTCTTTTAATTTGTTTTGGAATTCATTTATTCTCTTTTGGAGTTTTTCTTTCTTTCTTTGAAAGCTCTCTTCCTTGAAATTTAATCTGTCGTTAGTTCTTTTCAACAGTTTTTGCAATTTAGATTGGAATCTAAAGATGTTAATTTTGCTTTCATTATGGATGTTTTGAAGACGACTATGAAATCTTTGGTGTTTCAATCTGCGTTTTTCTCTTCTTTCTACACGATCTCCTTCAAATTGGTGACCATGGTGGAAACGATGATGCTTTCCTCCAAATCCATGACCAAAATGTCGATACTTTCCATGGTGATGATCTCCAAGGTGCTTTCCAAATCCATGGTGATGTCCTCCGAATCTGTGATGTCCTCCAAAGTGAGATCCTTCATTATGATCTCCTCTTCTTTCACATCCATTATTTACTCCAAATCCATGACCATGTTGTTCGAAATGGAATCCTTCGGGATGAGATCCATGATGATGTTCTCCATGGTAAGGTTTTTCAAATCCATGGTGCTTTCCAAATCCATGGTGATGTCCTCCATGAAATTCATGATGATGTTCTCCATGGTGTTCTCCGTGATGAGGTCCGTGGTGTCCCCCAAAAACATGATGGTTTCCATATCCTTTGAGTGCTCCATATTTCTTGCATTTTCTCCATTTTCTTTCGTATTTGCATTCCTCAGAATCTCCTCTGTTCTTTTTTTCACTTTCATGATGTTTTCTACTATGATGTCCTCCAAAATGAGATCCTTTAGGATGATCTAAATGATCTTCATGATGATGTTTGCCTCCAAAATACTTACCTAATTTCTTCCATTTTCTCAATTTTCTTTCATATTTGCAATCTGAATGTTTTAATTCTTCATTCTTCTCACTTCCTTCTGGTGTAATGTTTGTATTGTTTTTGTTGTTTTCCATTTCTTTATCGTTTTAGTTTTTTTTTTTTATTTATTTTTTTATATTTTCAAATAATCTTAAAAATTTGAAAAAATAATTTCCATTTTCAATTTCTCTTTTTCAGTTGTTTCGACCTCTTATAATTTTAAATTAAATGAAAAGATGTGACAACGGAGTTTGCTTAAAGAATAAAGTTCCTCAAGAATGAATAATTAATGACCAAAAATTCTATTTTCCATTTTTTAATGATTATAATATAATTATATATTCAAAAAATGTTTGCTTTAAATCAATCCATTTTCAATAGTAATAATTGTCAAATTTGTTATTTTTTCCATTTTATCTCTTTTAGATTTAAAGGCATAACTGTTGGTGTCTATTTGAAACATCCTTCAATAGAAACTTTATTCAAAAAAATTAATAACAAAGGATCTCATATTCAAAGCTTTCTTTCAAAAAGAGAAAAAATGGAAAACAAAGAATTCATGATTAAAATAAAAGAAAAAGCGAAAGATTGTTTTACATGAAAAAAAAATAAAATTTTAATTTATACTTTTTTTTAAAATAGATTTTTTGAACAAAAGAAAAAAAAAAAAAAGAGAAAATTTTCTTCTTCTTCAAAAAAAGATCAACAAGTTCTTTCTTCTTTTTTCTTTTTTTCAACCCACAAAAAAATAAATTCAACCCACAGTACTGCCAAAAAAAGAAAAGATCAAAGATCATCAAGATCGACAGTCAAACTAGCATAACGAATCAACTGTAAAAACATAACAATACAAAAAGGAATGTTTCCTTCTACTATCCAACCATTGCCGCCAAATTTGGCTTGCAGTGCGTTCTTTTCGGGGTACCACACCCAAGAGAGTTCTTCGTTGAGGCACATGAATTCGTTTTCGGGAGGATAGAAAGTGTATTCTTCTATCACTTTGTTACTATCGCTGTACCAACAAATTGTAAAACCATCCCAACGACCATATCCTTTTCAAAAAAAAAAAAAAAACATGAATATTTTTTTTATTTTTTTTAATTTTAATAATTTAATTTTAAATTTCTTATCTTTTTTGTTTTTTTTAACGAGAAATATTTTTATTTTTAATTTTTTTTTGTTTATTTTTCATTTTTTTATAACTTTTAATATTTTTTATAATTTTCATAATTTTTATTTTTTTATTTTTTTTATTTTTATTTTTTATTAATATTTTATTTTTAAATTTTTTGTTTTTTTATTTTACCTATTCCATCGTTTTGAGAAAGAGGTTTTAAATAAGAACCATCAAATTTAAAAATTTTTTTCTGCTCCAAAGATTGAAAGGTGTTACTCAACAAACCACTTTGAGCCTCATATTTCCATTCCTCTGCGAAAAAATTTTGTTCAATTTTTTTTTTTTATTTTATTTTTTATTTCATTTATTTTTTTTATTTTTATTTTATTTTATGTTTTTTTTTGAATTTAATTGTAATTGTAATTTTTTTTTTATTATTATTTTGTTTATTTTTTTTTTTATTTTTATTCTATTTTTTNAAATAAACCCAATTCAAGATAGATGGGATCAATTGTCTTGGTTCTCGTTGATCTTAAAGAAAAAAATCTTGCATCCTAAATTCTTCAATTGTGAAAGAACATGATTAACAAATTGATTCCCGAAATCACCCTTTTTGTATATTTGAAACAATTTAGAACGGATTGCATAGATTGCATGGATCAACATGAGGGAATCAGATGGTATTTTCCTGTTGTTAAGATTGTAGTGGAAATTCATGATTTCAAGAATGAGGGAATTTCTTATGATGCAAATCTGGTAGTTTCCAAATCTCATAAATTTTACATGGTATTCAACATAATGAGGCAAGATATGGTAGAGAGCAAAGATAATACTCCAAAAATTCAAACTTCTTGCATTCCTTCTTCTTCTCCTGATCATGTTCATCTTTCCAAAGATCATCTCCAGAGTTTCAAATGTATTATTGCATATAAAGAGTTGATTTTCCTAATAAAAATTAATTGTTATTTGTTAATTAGTAAAAGAGCAAAATGTTTTTATTCAAAAATTTATAATTTATATAAAAACATTCCAAGGAGAATCTGTTACCATTTAGAATAAGTTTTTTTTGAAGCTTTTTTTTTTTATTTTTTTGTCTTTATATTTGAAAATTTATTAATATATATTTATTTATTTGAGTTCATATTTTTATTATGGGCAAAAATGGTAAATAAAAGGTCGATTCCTTTTAAGTATCCTTTTATCTATCTATTTGAACTTTTATTTTTGAATTTAAAAGTATTATTTTTTTATTTAATTTAATTTCAGAGTAATAATTAAGTGTGAATGATTCACAAGTGGCATTAAATTGAATTGTATGTTTTGTTCTCTTTTTAAATATAGATATTACCATCTAAATCAATTTGAAAGAAATCTTTGGGAGTATTATCTTATATTGGATCCTGTCTATTCTATTTTTCTTTTCTTGCCGTTCATCCTTTAAAATTTGAAAAAAAAAAAATCAATTTTGAAAATTTTTGGTGAAAAAATAATTACAGTCTTTAAATAGTCTTTTTATCTTTAAGGTCGATTAAATTTAAAGCATATCAAATTTGTTTCCCTTAAAATTTTAATCTAAATGAAAATGAAGGTAAAAATATTTAAAAAAAGATTTAAATTAAAAATGAAAGTAATAAGTTTATCATATTTATAACCATTACTTTTTATCTACCTATATTTCCAAAATATTTAGAAATTTTTTTTACTTTGTGTTTTTTTTTATTTTTTTTTCATGTCTTTCCATTTTTGTTTTTTATCACTATGTTCCTTCAATAGTTTTAAAAATTTCACTGAATCAATATTCAGTAATCTTCAAAGATAGAGTAATTTGTTAGTTTTTATCAACAATAGTAACACTTTTGGTTTCAAATTAATTTCACCAAAAATGAATTTCCAAGATTCTGAAAAGAAGGATCTGATAATTTGAACAATTGAATGGAATGAGAAAGTAAAGAAATTATTTTTTCTGTTTTTGATTGAGAAAAAATAGAAAGGACATGAATGAATAAAATAAAAAAAAATGCAAACCAAAAAAAGGAAGAAATATAAACAAATTATTCAAATTTAAAGAAACTAAAACCCAAAAATATAGTGGTATCATAAATTGATTAATATTTATAAGTCAAGATGGAAATAAACAATAAAATAACAAATTTATAACTATTAATATGAAAACATAATGAAATCAAAGAATATTAATTGTTCTTGAACAATTTATTCACGATTAATCGAAAATAAAAAGTATTATAAAGTTATTATGATTATAAAATTCTTTAAATTAATAATAGATGCGCGAAAGATTTTGACCAATTATTATTTTCTACTGGACTTTGAAAAGGAGAAAATGAAGAACTATAAAAAATTGAGGAGATGGAAAAGAAGGAAAAAAGAAGAATAATCAAAACAAGAATACAAACATCGAATAAAAAATACCTATCTTTCCAGAATAACATAGTGAGTGATATAAAAATTTTTCAAAAAATCTTGAAAAGATATTATAACAAAGGGTAAATTGAAAACATCATATTTTACAAACCCAATTCGAATTTCTTCTCTAATTTAATTTTTTGATACATCAGAAAAGAATCTATAAAACTTAAAAATTTGCTATAAATAACTATATATCAATTTCCTTTTTTTAAAAAATATTATTAATACAAAGACAAATTAAAAAATGAAGTGTTGAATTGAAAAAACGAAATGATCATCTCAAGTCCAAGGTCTTCTACTTGAAGGTGGAGGAGGTGGTCCAAAACCCTTTGGATCATTTGAGCCAAGAAAAGATGGAGTCAACTGATTCTAATCCCATATCTCTGAAAAGACCATCCAACTCTGGGTCCATTACCAACAACACAAACAACACCAATGAAAATGCTAATGTCGATAATTTATTGAATCAGAATTCAGGCGATGAAGAACCCAATCCCAAGAAAAAAAAAAACAAATCTTCCAGCCCAGAAAAAGGATATCTCCCTCCTTCTCCTAACTCTGCAGATACTGAACTCCATGAATATAATCTTGAATCAAACGATAATGGACAAGATCATGAAAGTGAAATAGAGAATTTCTTTGAATCTTTCAAATTGGATTCATTTTGGAACTTAATTTGATTTCCAATTAAAATTTATTTTGTATATATTCTTATTTTTTTACTTAAAGAGTTGATTTGATCAGAAATGAGGGCAAAACGAAAAGAATTTGAATATATTAATTGTGATAATAATTAAAAAATACAATTCAACAATTTTTAATTACAATGAAAACTCTTTTGAAGAAATTTCTTCACTTCTCTTCCTCTTTCCATTTTCGTTGAAAATGAAGTCTTCTATGTCTCCAAAGAAAGAGCCACGATCACTGAAATAGAGAGGAATCCATTCGACTTTATCAAAGAAATTCTCTATTTCACTTTCATGATCTTGTCCATTATCGTTTGATTCAAGATTACATTCATGGAGTTCAGTATCTGCAGAGTTAGGAGAAGGAGGGAGATATCCTTTTTCTGGGCTGGAAGATTTGTTTTTTTTTTTCTTGGGATTGGGTTCTTCATCGCCTGAATTCTGATTCAATAAATTATCGACATTAGCATTTTCATTGGTGTTGTTTGTGTTGTTGGTAATGGACCCAGAGTTGGATGGTCTTTTCAGAGATATGGGATTAGAATCAGTTGACTCCATCTTTTCTTGGCTCAAATGATCCAAAGGGTTTTGGACCACCTCCTCCACCTTCAAGTAGAAGACCTTGGACTTGAGATGATCATTTCGTTTTTTCAATTCGGATAGCTGTTTATCTATTCCCTCGTCGCCTATCTCGCCCTTTAAGTAGGTTTTTAGGTCCTTTTTGTCTGTGAAATAATGATTTGCATGGGAGAACATCCCTTTATCTTTCTTTATTGCTATTTTGTGCTTATTGTTATGTACTTTCATGAGTTCAAGCAAAAAAGTGCAGTGGATAACTAAAATGTGGAATGTGAATCCTATGGTTTTGTGTTTAATGAAATATAAGCAGGATTTCACATACTCTGGATTGTTTTCATATTTTAGGCGAATATCTTTCCACAGATTCAACTTTGTATGATTTCTCCCTCTTTTTCGACTCCCCTCTCTATTCCTTTCAATCAATTTAATATGTCCTATTATATCGCAAGTATCGAGTTCGTTTAATTGTTTTGTAAGTTGGTTCCCCTAAGTATTTTTTAAAAAAAGAATTAGAAAAATTATATTACTTTGGGTGTATTTGAAGACCAAATAAAAGGTATTTAATTATTTGTTAAATATAATTGTATATTTTATTTAACTTGTATTTTCATACCATACTTTTTTTTCAGATTTTGATTTTTATTTTTTTTATTTTTTTTTATGTTTTCTCAATAATCTTTTGTCTTAATATATATTTATAAATTTAATTTCATTTTCATAAATTTAGCAAATAAAGAAATATACTTCAAGTTCTATCCTTTTTTCTGGATTTTTAGGTATATCTTTCTAAAAGATGCATATTTGTTATATTTAAAAATATATTTAAAAATGATAATTAGGATTAAAAATATTATTTTATTCTATGTTTCAATTTTTACCTTTGATTATATCCAAGTCTATTCAGGTCAAGTTTATTCATGTTTTTAATCATCATTTACATTCTCCTTTTCTTTTCAATGTCAAAAATAGAATTTATTTCCTTGTGATTTATTTCTATTCAAAAATAATGTCAAAAATAGAATTGCTTTCATCATTAATCTTTCCATCAAACTTTTGAGTTCAACAATACTTTGTTTACGCTGTAATCCGTAATGAAAAAAATAATCAAAAGAATTGACTATTTCTCCATTTTACCAAAAATATTTAATCCTTTTGTTTAATGGAGCACAATATAAAATGTTTCACATACTGTAAGAGAAATCATTTTTTTTTTTTTGTGAATTGACAGATGTAATTTTTTTTAAATTGTAAAATTATTTAAAAGCTCTTCAAAATCCAAAAAAAAAAAATTTTTAAATTGTCTTTTCAAATTTTTGGCACAATAAAAAATAAAAAATAACTAAGAATAAAAAAAAAAAAATGAAAGATTGAAACCAAAATACTGAAATAAACAAAAATGAATGGGATTTAAAGTTGTTGGAATAATTGAATTAAATTATCAATCAAGAAAAATCAAAAAAGTTTTTACCAAGTTGAAAAAATAATGATCCTAATTAGAAAAATAATAGAAATACTGAAACATTATTTTACTATTGGACTTGATTCAATGAAAGGAGGAATTGAAGAACAATAAAAAAATTAAAATTTGTTGAAAGAAGAAAAAAAGAAGATAAAGAGTATGTAAAATATTTTGCATAATTTTTTTATTTTTCAGTTAAAATTTTTTTATTTATTTATAGTATTACAGAATACAATGAAAAGAAGATCAATTCAAGAATACAAATCAAAAAAAAGAAATCACTAGCTATCTTTCCAATATTTTTCTTTAATAAAATGGTTAATAAATCAATTTACTTTTTTTGAAAAAAAATATTAATATTCCAAAGACATATTAAAAAATAATAAAAATAATTAAAAAAATTAATATATAGCTTCAAGAAAAGAATATATAGTACTTCAATACTAAATATATTTTTAAAAATTTTATTATTTGTTAAAAATATTTATTTTACATCTATTAAAATTAGATATTAATCTTTTATTCTTTACTTTCAAAATTAGAGAAGGAATGGTTCATCTTATGCTATGCTGATAACTTTCAATCCTTTTCCCCAAGATTCATTTGGGATTGCCAGAAGCCATCAAAAGGATTATGAATCTCCTATTCAAAAGCAGTACATCTTGCAAGGATTCCCTGAGGATGATCATTCTGCTATTCTCTCTCCCTACCCAAATCAATTCAATTTCAACTGAACATACTAACGAAAGAATTTTGTTTGTCTGGAAAAATATAATAGTTTTTTCAATAAAAATGTTATGTATAATTATTTATCTATCCTATCAAATTTATTTACTCAATAAAATACTGCTTTGAGAAAAAAATTGGTTGAAATTGGAAGATGGATCAAAAAAGGATTTATAAATTAGATTTTTTAATTTTAATTTTTGGAAATTCTTTTTTTTTTAATTGTGTAAATCTCAGTTCTTTACTTCTTCTATTCCAGAACTTTCCTCTTTAATTTCTCCACAATCAATGATTCTGACAGTATTGACAGGCTTATCATTTTCTCCAGTCTCTGTGTTCTCAATCTTTTTGACAAGGTCCAAACCTTCAATAACCTTTCCTGAAAAAAAAAAAACAAAATAAAACAACAAATTAAATTAAAAATTAAAAAATTAAATTAAAAAAATTAAATTAAAAAATTAAAAATAAATAATTTTTTTTTACCAAATACAACGTGTTTTCCGTCGAGATGAGGAGTGGCTTTGCAAGTGACGAAAAATTGGGATCCGTTAGTGTTTTTTCCAGAGTTGGCCATTGAGAGGAGACCTTCCCTGTCGTGTTTGTACTCAAAGTTTTCGTCATTAAACTTTTCTCCATAAATACTTTCTCCTCCATAACCATCTAAAAAAAAAAATTTTAAAAATAAACAAAAAAAAAAAAAAAGAATTTTTGAGAATTAAATTTTTTTTTTGAACGAAATTTAAAAATAAAGAATAATTAATATTAAAAAAATAAAAATGGAACAAATGTTTAAAAGTGAAAATATGAAATAAATTTAAAATCAATTAAATTAAAATATTGAAAAGAAAAAAAAAAAAATATAAAAATTAAGAAAAATTAATTTTTGTTTTGAATGTGATTTGAACGAAATAAAAATTAATTTAAAAAAAATGAAAAAAAAAAATAAAAAAAAATAAATTAAAATAATTAAAATAAACGAAATTAAAATATAAAAAAATGATTTGAAAAAAAATAAATATAAAATTAAAAATTTTTAAAAAATAATAAATAAAAATTAATTTTTGTTTTGAAAAGGTACCTTTATGATCAATATCTCCAGATTGAATCATAAAGTTTTTGATGACACGATGGAAAATGACATCTTTGAAGTGAAGCTTAGCTCTCTTACCAGTACCCTTCTCTCCAGTACACAAAGCTCTGAAGTTCTCGGCGGTTTTGGGAACTCTGTCGGCGAACAATTCAAAGACGATGCGGCCTGCTTTCTCTTCTCCCATTTGGATGTCGAAGAATACTTTGGGGTTTGGCCCTGTGTGGAACACTGGCGCGTTTACTTCTTTGTAGATTGATCCTTTACCTTCGATAATTTCGAAAAAATAAAATTAAAAAAATAAAATTAAAAATGTAAAACAGAAAATTAAAAAAAATATAAAATTAAAAATAAAACAAAAAATAAAAGATAAAAAATTAAAAATATTAACAATTAAAAAAATTTAAAAAATAAAAAATAATTATTAAAAAAAAATAATAAATAAGAAATAGTTTTTTAAATTAAAAATATAAAACAGAAAATTAAAAAAAAAAATTAAAAATAAAAATTGAAAATATAAAATTGAAATAAAAAATGAAAATATAACTAAAAAATGTAAAATAAAACTAAAAAACAAAAAATAAAATAAAATAAAATTAAAAATGTAAAATAAACTTTAAAATAAAAAATGAAATTAAGAAATAAATAAAATAATTAGGAATGAATAATTTTTATTAATAAAAATTAATAATAAACAATAACCAAAAGAAAGATTTACCCTTATCAAATACACCTGCAAATAATTTCTTTTCTTTGTTTTTTTCATTTTCGATACTCTTTAAGATTTGTTCGTGCATACTTCTCACTTGTTTGTCGTTAGGTGCAAGTTTGGTAGCTTGGAGAATGTCTTGCTTTGCCTTTGTTAATTGGGAAAAAAAAAATTAAATAAGAAAAACATAAAAAAAAAAAAATTGAGTAAATTAATTAATAAAAAAGGAATAATTAAAATAATTTAATTAAAAAGAAATATAGAGAAAGAAATAAGATTAATCATAGAATATAAAAGTTGATGTAAAAAAAAAATCTGAAGAAAATTAAAAAAAAAATAAAAAAAAATAATTTTCTTGACGAATAATTATAAATAATTCTAAATTTAAACAAAAAAAAAATTAAATTTTAAGTAAAAAGTACCTTGTAAAATTCTTGGAGTTCAAAATGAGCAGAAGCCCTTCTGAAATAACCCTTAGCATTTCTCTTGTCAACTTGCAAAACTTCACCGCACTTGGAGATGACCTTGTCCCACTTCTTCAAGGAGAGGTAGCAAGCACAGGCGTTGGAGAGGGAAGCGATGTAGGTAACTTTGGCTTCGTTCTTGTCGTTTTCGTCCTCGATGAAGTCGTAGCAGTCTGCTGATTCGTTGTAGTGTTGCAATGCTTTTTCGAAGTTTGACTTTTTGAATTGTTCATTTCCCAATTCTTTTATTTTTTAAAAAATTAAATATTTTTTAATTTGAAATTAAAAGCAAAATGAAAATTTCTTATTTTGGTTTTTGTATTTTAATGTTTGAAAAAAAAAAAAGAAAAAAAAAATATTTGCAAAAAAATGAAAACAAATTTTAAAAAAATTTTTGGAAACTTTTAAATTAGATACATAAATGATGAATAAAGATTATACGATAGAATTAAGCCATTAATATAATTGTATGAGGTATAAATTAAAGATTTAAAAAGTATGGAATTATCTTCTTTTATTATACCCTTTTCTTTTAATGATAATTCAATCAATTGTTTAGATGTCATATTTGATTTATCTGGTGGTGGTTCAACCCAATCCAACAATTCGACCTCAAATACCAAGGTGGCGCTTCTGGGGATGGTGGGAAGCGATCCATTCTCTCCATAAGCAAACTCTGGTGCCAAATGCAATCTTGCGGTTTCTCCTCTCTTCATTGAAGCAACACCCAAATCCCATCTACAAAATAAATGAGTTGATAAATCAAAGCAGTTATTAAATTATCAAGTATATTGATAAGATGTGTCGTATGATGATCTTATATTTTGTTATCATGCATTTATAAATGCATTAAAGTTAGATGTTGGTTTATTTTTTTTGATTATACCCTTTGATCACTTGTCCATTTCCCAATGTGAATTCAAATGGTGTGTTTCTTTTTTTGGAGCTATCGAATTCAGTTCCATCGAGCAACCATCCAGTATAATGTACTATAATATATCGATTGCAATAAGTTTTTGTTAGTTTTATAAAGATATTTAAAGACAAAATTTGAGATTCTGTAAATTATTGATGATATTACGTATTTATAAATATCAATTTCAAAATATTTTTTAAAAAGAAGAATATTCAAAGAATATTATAAGAATAATTTTTTTTGCAGTCCAAATCTTTTTTTTGAATCTTACCTTTTACTTTTGATCCTTTTGTTGGCTTTTCTTCTGAGGTTCCTTCAACAAGGATCTTTTTAAGACAACCTTTTACATTGTTAATTTGATTGAAACCATCCAAATTATTCAAATCCATTGTATTGACAAATCTAATTTTTTTTTATTTCTCAATTAAAATGATCAAGAAATCGAATTTTTCTTTTTGAAAAACAAATTGAAATGACCCAATTTGAAATGAAATGAACAAGTTTTGTCATAGTTGAATTTAAAATGAATATATTTGATGGAAATTTGATTATTTATTTTCAGAGAATGTTTTTATTCAGAGAAATCCTCCAAAGAGTTAAAAAAATCACATTTTTAAAACAGAATCAAAAACTACCCATTCTTTATCATCTGCTTCTTTCTTTCAATTCTACAAAACAATCGAATTTTAAACTAAATTAATTATCCTCTCAAAAAAGATTAATAAAAAAAAAATGAAATCTAACACAGCAACCAAAGAAACCATTAAATTTCTTCATTTCAATGATGCATATCATCTGAAAGAAGATAAAATAGGTTAAATTCAAAAATGCCCAATATTAATTTTTTTTTGGATACTCAATGCTTATACTATAGAGCCTGTGGGTGGATGTGCAAGGATGAAAACCAAAATCGATGAATTGAGAAATAAAAATACCTTGGTCACATTTGGAGGTGATCTCTTCAATCCCTCATTGGTACACAAAAAATTATAAAAATTTATATATCCACTATAAAATAAATTAATTTTCTCCCTTTCTCAATATCAATAGCTCAGCACAGTATTCAAAGGAAAACAAATGGTGAATATAAAAAATATTTTTTTTTTTTTTTTATTTTTGATAGGTACCTGTTGTGAACAGTTTGGGAGGTATAGATTATATTTGTTTATCCTAATTTTTAAAAGATATCATCAATTTCATACATATTTTTTGTAGTTGACTTGGCAGTGTTAGGAGTAATTCGTTTCAAAAAATATTTATTTTAATTTTTTTGGTCAAATTTAAATTTTTTATTTTCTTTTGCAAAATTTAGTATTTTTCTTTTCATATTTTTTAAAATTAATCTCATTTAAATATTCTTAATTCGCAATAATTTTTTTTTAAATTTGTTTTCCATAATATTTGTGAATAAAATAAATTTTGTTTTTTATTTTTTAAATTTTTTTTAAAATTTTAAATTGAATCTTTTAAAAATTTTTTATATTTGTAACATTTTTTGAAAATTTTTAGAACCACGATTTTGACTTTGGAATGAGCGTGTTGGACAAATTGTTGAAGGAGACAAAGGCAAAGTGGCTCCTTTCTAACATAGAAGATAGGGAATCTCATCTCTCTTTGGTTCACTCCTCCATTTTTGAAATTGTTACCCTTGGTGGCTGGAAAATCGGTTTCATTGTAAAATAAAATAAAATTGATTATTAAAATAATAAACAAGATGAAAATAAAATAAATTAATTAATTAATAAATAAAATAAAATAAAATAAAATAATTAAATAATTTATTAATAAAAAGTAAAAATATTTTAAATCAAAAAGAATAGAAATAAAAAAAAATTAAAATATATAAGTTATACACAATAAAATTAAAATATATAAGTTACAATAAAAATATTAAAAAGCAATTAATAAAGAAAATTTTTTTTTTTTAAAAGTTAAAAATAAAAATCATAGTTAAATATTAAATAAAATATTGAAAAAATATTTTTTTTTTTAAAAAAAATTTAAAATGAAAAATAAATAAAAATAAAATGAAAATAAAATGAAAATAAAATGAAAATAAAAGTCTTTTAATTTATTCAAAATTATTTTTGAAAAAATTTTAATGAAGGGAATAGTAGAGGAGGATTGGATAGGGACATTATCATTTGACACGAGGGGGATCAAGTATTTGGACATGGTGGAGAAAGCAAAGAGTTTGTGCGACCAACTTTTGAATGAGGAACTTGTTGATTTTGTGGTCGCTCTCACTCATTCCAGACATCCTAACGATCTGTTGTTGGCAAAGTCTGTCCCTCAAATTTCTTTGATACTTGGTGTAAAAATAAAAATAAGTTTGAAATAAATTTGAAATAAAATATAAAATATAAAAAAATAAAATTAAAAAAAATAAAATAAAAATGAAAAAAAAAATGAAAAAAGAAATATAGTAAAATTTGTAGAAATGAAAAATCAAAAAAAAAAACAAAATAAAAATGAAAATGAAAATTAAAATAAAATAAAAATAAAAATAAAAATAAAAATAAAAATAAAAATAAAAATAAAAATAAAAATAAAAAAGAATTAAGAAATAAATATTAAATTACAAATTAAAAAAAATAAAAGAAATAAAAACAAATATAAAATAATTATAAATGAATGTAAAAAAATAAAAATGAAAATAATTTTTTTTTAATTATTCACAAAATTTTTCTCAGGGACATGGTAATATCATTCAATTCTCAATTTAATTTTAATAAAAAAACTTTGGTAGATCATGACGTTCAAAACCACTTGGTGAATGGTAAAACCAAATATCCAATAATAAAAATAAAAATTATTAAAAAAATTATTTATTTTAAAAAAATTTAATAAATAAAAATAAATAAATAAATAATAAAAAAATTATTAAAAAAATTTTAATAAATAAAATAAAAAACAAAATTAATTAAATCAAAAAATAAATATTAAAAGCAAAAAAAATTTGAATAAAAACTATTAAAAATAAATAAAAAAGCATAATTTAATTAAAAATGAATAAACAATAAAAAATAAAAAATGAATAAATAATAAAAAAAAATTGTAATAAACAAATTGTAAAAAAAAAAATAAAAAATAAAAAAAAAAAATAAATAAAATTAAAAAATAAAATAAAAATAAATATAAAAATTTAAATAAAAAAAATTTTTTTTTTTGAATAGGAATACCCATTGTGAAAGCAGGAACAGAATTCAAATACTTGGTTGAAGTGGAAGTGACTCCAACCAAAGAAAACAAACCCTCCTTCTCCGTCAAAATGATCGAAATAAACTCCTCCATCTCTCCCCATGTCTCCATCCAAAAAGACATCGTTCTTCACTACGACAATCTCCTCAAACAAAAACTCAAAAAGAAAATCGCTGTTTGTTCTCAGCCTCTTTATGGCACCTCTGATGTTTTAAGGTAAACAACTTAATTTATTTATTTTTTGTTTTAATTATTTTCTTTATTATTATTAATTTTATTTCATTTATTTTAATTTTTTTTTATTTTATTATTTTCTTTTTTAATTTTATTTATTTTTTATTTTCTTTTATTTTATTATTTTGATTTTTTATTTTCTTTTTTTTTATTATTTATTTTGATTTTTTATTTTTTTATTTTATTTAAATTTATTAATTTTAATTTTATAATTATTTACAAAATTATTTTAATATTTTTTTATTGATAGAACAACTGAATCCAATTTGGCAAATTACATTTGTGATTTAACTAGGTAAAATTTAAAGTTTTTTTTTTATTTTTATTGCATTTTTTATTTTTATTTTTATATTTTTTTTTAGAATGGAATTAGACAGCGAAATTTGTCTTTTGGCAGGAGGAACATTCCGAGGAGACATAGTGGTAGAAGAGGGAGATTTCACACTAGAACATCTTTTGACCGTTTTGCCTTTCGAAGATATCATGGTAAACGTTTCTTTGACTGGAAAAAAAATTTTGGATGCTCTTGGTAAAAAAATTAATAAAAAAAAAAAATAACAAATTAAAAATAAAATATTTTTTTTTTATTAGAAAATGGTGTTAGCAAATTGCCTGCGAAGGATGGCAGATTTCCTCAAGTTTCAGGCATCAGTTTCATTTTCGATTCTTCCTTGCCTCCTCTTAAAAGAATTAAAGAAGTGAAAGTGAATGGTGAGCCTTTGGACCTTAACAGGAGTTACAATGTGGTAAATAATTTGAATTTAAAACAAAATTTTTTTTTATTTAATTTAAATTTTTTTTCAAAGTCAACAAAGACATACATGTTAGAAGGTAAAGATGGTTATGAAAGTTTGAAAGACCCTATTTACAACATTTCGCCTGAAAATGGAAAGCTTCTTTCGTCCATGGTCCACCAACATCTCCTCAAAATAAAGATTCTCAATTTCTTTGTCAAAAAGAAAAAATCCTCCACCCTTCTCCTTCAAAAAATAAACGACAAGATCTCTTCTCCTGAAAATAACAAAGACCTTAATGCAAATAATGTCAACAACAATACAGGATTAGATAGTGAAATTGATGAAAAAGTTCTTACCTCTCATTTTATTCACAAGTGGAGAAGCAAAAAGATTGAAAGAAAAGAAAATGATAACAAAACACAAGACAAAGAACTTCTCAAACCCACAAGCGAAGATCTTTATTTTCCCTTGATTGTTTCAAAGACTGAAAACAGAATACAAAATCTCAATAAAAATTAAATTAAAAATAAATATTAAAATTAAATAAAAATTAAAATTAAAAATTAAATTAAAATAATTAAATTAAAAATAAATCTTTTTTTTTTGAGCTTAGGAACTGTTTTATTAGATATTTTTTTTTTTAATGGACCAAAAGATGGATCATGTTGTTGATTTGGGTTGTCTTGGTAGCCAAAGATTCGTAAATGAGGGCCTTGAACTTCTCTGCTGCATCATGATCATTGCTATCGATGGAAAATGCGTCTCTGAGGTAATTGATATCATCCACAGTTTTCAATTCAGGAATACCAGTAGAAAGCATCATAGCAAACAAATTAATGAACCTTTAAAAAAATAAATAAAAGTTAATTTAAATTTTTTTATTTTAAAGTTTTATTTAATTTCTATTTTTAATTTTTATTATTATTATTATTTTTTTATTTTTGTATTTCTTAATTTTTTGTTTCTTACAGATTGGCGTGCTTCCTGAGAATGTTGTAGGCATTGCAACACAACTCGACAAACTTGTTGAAATCAGGAGCATCTTTTCCTCCCATGACGAAGGCGAAGTCAGGGGTGAACACGAAAGGCGCTCTTTCTCTCTTGATACCAAACTTTTTCTTAAAGTTTCCCAAGAAATGGCCAAAGTCAATGTGAAAGAGTTTTCTAAAAAATAAAATAAATTAAAAAATAAAAAATAAAAATAAAATATACCAAAAAAAAATATTTTTATAATAAAAAAATTAAAAAAGAAGTGAATTAAAAAAAAAAATTAAAATTAAAATAATTTTTACCCATTCTTTTGGACCATGATATTATCATTGTGACGATCACCAATACCACTTTTTATTTTTTTTAAAAAAAAAAAAAACCAGAATAAATACATTATTTATTTTGAAATATTGAAATATTTTGAGTTTTTTTATTTTATTACAGGACATAAGTGGAAACACAGTAACCAGCACAAGAGTAGACAAAGTTGGTGACTGCGTTCTTGTAGTCATTAGGGTCAGGGTTGTTCTTTCTCATCCAAATGTCCAAAGGATCTAAACGAGAAAAAATTAAATAAATTTTAAGAAATTATGATAAATTATAATTAACAAATTAACAAATTTTTTTAAAAACAAATGAAATAAACAATAAAAAATTCAAATTAAAAAATATAAATTCACTAGAATAAATTATAATTAAAATAAATAAATTCAGTAAAAATAAACATAAATAAACAAACGAAAATTAAAATAAAATGAACAATTAAAAAAAAATTAAAATTATTGGAAATAAAAATAAAAATTCAAACGAAAATAAATAAAAATAAAAAAGTAAAAATAAATAAATATACCTTCTTTGAAAGCAGCAGTGGCACCACCAGACTGCTTACTGATCTGAGCAGTAGTCTCGGAATTCAAGACAACCTCAATGAAACCGACACCATCACCAGTAGAGATGCAGCCGTAAGGGTTCATCTGAAAGTCCAGCCCCTCCGACTTCCAGATCCTGTCCATGATCCTGATCATCTGCAAGGTGAGCATGTCTTGTCTCAGATCGTCACCACTCTTGAAGATGGTGTAGATGTCATCGCCTTGGTGGTCCGCGTTCTCGAAGACGAGCCAGAGCGGAAGTTTTTTGGAGTCCATGTACTTGCACTTCTCGATACGGAAGGAACCAATCTCTATGTTGGGGTTCAAAGGAAGTCTATTTCATAATAAAAAAAACAAAAATTAAGAAAACAGAAAAAGAGAAAGAAAGAAAAGAGAAAAAGAGAAAGAAAGAAATAAAATTAAAATTTTAAAAATAAAATAAAATTTTTAAATGAAATAATAAATGAATGGAAAAATAAATGAAAAATAAAATTAAAAAAAAAAATTTTTTACTGGACAGGAGCATTGATGTCGATGTTCTTCAAAGAATTTCTTTCGACGTTGAGTCTCTCGCCATCCTTTAGAGGCTTGATCTCATTGGCAACCTTGATCAAGTTTTGCATCAAGGTCTCTTGTTTCATGAGCTGTCTTCTGTGGCCAGGAGCGCCTCTCAAGTAAGCTTCCAACAACAAACCGTAACGTTCAGAAATTTCGTTGACGTGCATCTCACTCTTGAGAAACCAGAAAAAGTTGTGGCCGATTTCTCTTGATCTCAAAGCCCTTTTGACGAGGAATCTAGCGAGTGCGCTGTCGTGGTAAGGTTCGTACTTGAGAACTTGGGTGAGTTGGAGCAAATAATCAGACAATTCAACATCAGTGAATTGTTCAAGCTGTTTTACAGCGTACCTTTTTTAAAAAAAAAAAAGTTTTATTATTTATTTTTTTTTTACTATTTTGTTTTTCTTTTTTTTCATATTTTTCTATTTTCTATTTAATAATTTTTATTATTTTGAAAAATTTTTTTTACTCTCTAACACGAGCATCTCCAAATCTGGCATCGAGAAGTTCTAAGGATTTGATAGGTCCCAAATCTTCCCAGTTGGCCAACATTTTGTGCATCTCTTGGACTGCAGATGCTTTGTCGTATGGGACAGAGCACAATAGCTTTGACAACCCCTTTTGGATCTTGGTGGCGATGAGGTTTCTGTAGTTCCACAAAACAGTCTTTTGTTCTTCACTGAGTTTGTAAAGAGAATCTTTTTTAACGATCTTTGCAATCATTCTGATGGAATCTTTTAAAAAAAATTGTTGAGAATGAAATTAAAAAATGTTTTTGGAAAAGTTTTTTTACTTGGGTTGTCATCCATTTCAGTGACGTACTTGTTGTTGTTCTTTGGGAGCTCGGTTGGAAAGACAACGGAAAGTGGGTAAGAGTCAAACTCAACGGAGATGTTAGGACCAGTCTTGGAGTTACTGTTTTGGACGCAAGTACCAATAGGATTGGCTATTTTAAAAAAAAAATTGATTGAGCATTAAAAAGAAATAAAAATAAAAAAAAAGCATTTTACCTTCGTCATCAGGCCACAAAAGAAAGGACATTACTCCTTGTTTAAGTTCGTGCTTGTAATCAAAGAGTTGAGAGTTTACCCATCTAACCAAAGAAAAAGAAAATGATTAAATAATTCCAACAAAACTAATTTTCTTTCTTTTTTTTACCCAACTGGTGCAGATTCTCCTTTATACTTTGCCCAAACAGTGATGGAAAGTCTTGCATTTCTTGGGATGTCGCACATAGAGATTTGGAATTCGAGTCGTTCGTTCCATCTTGGATAAGCATCTCCCATGATGTTGTTAGTGGTTACAAGAGGTGCCAACAAAGTTCCTCCGTGGTACAATCCGATGGTGGAATAAAGAGTGCAGCCATCTACTTCGTCAAAGTCTTGTCCTCCAAGGAGTTTGCTCAACTTGGATTCAGAAATCATCGAGATGTAATCGCATCCCAAGATCCTTATGCTCAATCTCTTCTTCATTTCCCATATAGAAATAAAAGTCAACTCATCCTATAAAATATATTTGATTATATCAGTATAAAGGTGTTCTTATAAGAAATAATTAGTAATATTTTATTTACCCATTGTTTATTTTCGAATGAAATTTGATCATGAGAATAGCTGATACCTTGTGCTTCTTCATCCTCATCTTCATCTTCATCATCACTGCTGTCAAATTCTTCAGGCATGTCCAAAATCAATTCGGGTCTCTTTTGATTCTGTCCCTTAAAGTTTGCAATATAAGTAATCTCATCGAAAATGGAATCTACAGGCAAGAATTCCTTTCTACCCAAAATTCTCAATCCAAAATCGAGATCAGTGATACCTGTCCTGACAATACCCTTGTCCTTATAGTATTTATCAAAAATCCTCTTTACACAACATTGGACAGTTTCGCCAGCTAAATATAAAAAAAAGGATTAAATTTAAGATTGAATAATAAGATAAACTAATATTAAAAAGTATATTCCATATAATCTTTAACTTTAAACAAAATTTTTTTTTTACGTATGATATGGATTGCAGTCTTTTTCCCTGATTGAGTCAAAGGGAGCTTTACATTGAACAAAATACCCTTCTCATCAGTCTTTGGAGGCTCAGGAGCAGGCTTTCTCTGCTTTCTCTTCTCCTTCATCTTCTTGAATTCTACCTCCCTTATCTTCTTCATGTTGTGTCTGAAGTAATTGGTCTCATCTTCCTCTTGTGTCCAACACAAAGGTCTTCCTGTCAAAAATCCAATCTCAAATTGTACCTTTTGGGCCTTCTTTTTCTTATCGGTGATCGAAAAGTTTTCTGAGAGAAAAAGAGAAGGAGTTATACTGGATTGTCTTGATTCTATGATGGAATAATTTTCTGCAATCAAGGTTTGTTCATCCAAGGTTTGTTTGGTCTCGATATATTTCAAGCAATACTTCCCGAGTGGCAAATTCTCCAGGTTGTATTTCTTGCTCAAGGTGATCTTTTGTTCATTGACAAGTGTGATGAGAGCCTTCTTTTTGAGCTCTTCTACTGTATCCTTCAATGATGTCTCTACAATGGTGGATTGTCCTCCTTGGATTACGATTTGGATGGAGATTTCATCATTACCTCCAAAGAAGAGGTTGCTATTGGTGTTTTGAATTTTAGATCTGAAATTCTCTTTTGTCTTAAAGCTTGAATTGAGTTGATCCTTGATGGTTGATTCAATTGTATCCTTGAATGCAGAGGTGATTGAGTTTATCAATCCAGTGGAATTTCTTGTTTGATGATCTTTGTCCAATCCTGAATCTGAGAGTGAAATACGTGAAATACCTCTTGTTTGTCTTGTTTCAATCTTTGTTTGTGTTATATATAAAGGAACTTCAGGGAAAAGATTCAATATAACAGGATTAATAGATAAAACAGTTCCAGAAAATTCTCTATTCTTTTGATTCAATTATATTTTTTTGATTATTTGATTGTATTTCTATTGTATATAAAAAAAATTTACATCTGGTAGATTAATAACACAATTTGTATCGGAAATTTTCCAATGATTGTAAATCATTTGCTATTGTTTATTCAAAAAATATTTTTGAACATTATTTATAAAAATTTTATTTGAAGGGATAAATTTTTTACCTTTATTTGAAGAACTGTAGATTTTGGTGATACCTCAAAAATATTTATTTCTTCTTCAAAATGAGCTTTAATTCTTATTGTTTGCATATTTTGTTTGGTATTGAAAGAATTTGAATTTTTTTATATTTTTAAATTTATTTTCAGTTGAATAATAAAAAAAATTGTGAGATGATACCCTCATTCATTATATTAGATTAGAGAAGATTTAATTTGAATCATGAGATTTAACAATTTCAATTCTCTTTTTTTGTGATATTAAATATTCGATATTTATACTTTTTTCATGAAGCATAACATTTGATCAATTGACTGATTTTTCTTCAAAAATATTAAGAATGATATTCTCATTCCCCTTTTTAAAATTCAATAATAAAATAAATAAAATGGATATTCCCAAAATAAAAATCACTTTATTTGGAGATATCTTGGCAGGTATTAAAAATAATCTTTATGAAATCCAAGCTTTTTTTTTCAATAATTTTTAAATAATATTTTTTTATACCAGCAAAAACTACAACCATTAAAAGATTTGTAAATAATGATTATGAGGAAAGTAGATCTATTCTTTAAATCCATTTTCATTAAATAATAATACTTACAAAATTTCATAGTGTAAATTTTCATTGAAAATAAATGATATATCATTGTAAAATTTGAATTTTAGAAATGATCCCACATTTGATGATACTTACTTAAAACAAGATACAGTGGATGGAAAATCTATTACTTTTCAAATTCTTGATACATCAGGGTATGAAAATTAATTTTTTAAATTTTCCAATATTCCATTCTTTTTATAGGTATGATGAATACAGCGACTTTAGAGATCAATGGGCAAGGGAATCTGAATGTTTTTTAATTTGTTTCACAGTTACTCATAGGCCCTCTTTCCAAAAATTAAAACCTTTCATTGATATATTGTATAGGATAAAATGTGATTGCTTCAACCCCAGTAAATTTGAAAGTTTATTTTTATTTTTAGAAAAAATTTTTTTTTCAAAAAGAAATGCTAACAATAGCGGGAAATATGGGTAATAGATTAAAAATTTTTTTTTTTTTTGTATCAAATGCTTTAATAATTCTTTTTTATTTATTCTATTGATATTAAAAAATTTAAAAATTTTTGTGAAACAATTTCTAATATTAACAAATTAAAACATTTTCTTTGTTCTTAAATTTAAAAGTTGATTCAGTCAATCGAAGAGAATTGAAATCATGTTAAGGGTTGGCTCTTTCGAAAATGTTAGGATGCAAATATTTTGAAACATCAGCGAAAACAGGGTATAATGTCAAAGAAACATGACATCACGTGGCGAGGGAATGTATGAAACAAAGAAGCAATGAAAAATACAACTTTGAAAATGAAATAAATAATGGAAAGAATAAGAATATCACATTGTTGTTGGGAAGAGGTTGGTCTGATTTCCTGAAAACATCTCTTTTTAAAAGGGAATGGGACAAAATAGAAATTCCAGAAATCAACAAAAACTTGAAAAATGTTTGGGTTCTCATCTTTTCTTACTTGATTAACAACAAAGATAGAAAAAACAATGAAGAAATATTGAGTTACAAATTGGTTTGTAAACATTGGTGTGATTTGATCTCTAAAAACTTTCCTCATTTCTTTTCAACAGAAAGGAAAAGGTTGGGAATGGGATCTTTTGAAACAAGTAAAGGATGCATTGTTTTTTCAGATTGGGAAAATCCTTTTTATTTTTTCTATGTCTCAAATTGCGTTGTTTTTGTGGATGTTTCAGAAATAGAAGCATACGAATTTCAAAAGAACAAATCTTATTTTCAACATGCAATAGAATGGATTAGAAAAAGGGAAAATTATGCACCTTTGAAAGAAGTTACTGTTGTTCTTCACAATTTCTCAAAACTTAAAATTTTGTTGGAGAAAGGAAACATTAAGATTCCTCATTGCGACCATTTTGATTTAATATCTTACAGAGAAACTGTTGTTCAGATGTTTCATAAGTATAATGTGATCGAAGTTGATGATCTCTTCTCAATAAAAAATATTGAGACAGTTTATTCTAAAGCGAAAATCCCAAAGACAAAGCTTAAATTGGATGAAATTAATGATTCTTTTTTTTTGGTCATGTTCCCCCTTTGTGAATCTCCTGATAAAATCTCAAAGAATGTTGTTCAAGCCAAAGATTTTGTCAATAACCTTTCTTCAGAAATAATATCTGTTAAAAACGAAGAAATAAACAAAAAGCTCCAAAAAAACAAGCTTGAAATTAAACTTCCTCTTGAAAATTTTATTGTTGAAATGATTTCTTTCAAAAATGAATGGACTGGAAAAATAATTTTGACTAATACAAATGATTTTGACTTGAAAGTGAAGATCTTTTCTTCTGACGATGATTTTCTGTTTCAGAAAGCATTTACTTTAAAGAAAAATTTTTCTTTTCCTTTTGAAATAAAATATAATGGAGAAAAACAAAACGGATCATTTTTGATTGTTCAGATCAAAAAATCAGCTTTCAAGAAAACTTCTTTCTTTCTGAAATTAAATTTTGTAGAATAAAATAAAGTTTTTGATTTCTTTAATTTTACATTATTCCATTTTGGATCATTTTATCAAAGCGAATTAAGTATATGTATATGGGCTTTGAGAGGATTTTTTTTATTTTATATAATTGAAAAGATTTGGCCAGGATTTAATAATGATTCTCCATTTCTAAATCTATCTATCCATTCCTTAATCCAAAAAATCTTTTTTATCAAAGCACATTTTAATCAAACAAATAAAAAATTAATTTAAAGATTCAAACAAACACACCATCAAGTGGAGTAGAATCTCGATCTGACAGGATTTGAGGAAAAATTGAGAGGCAACTCATTCAATAATACCCTGATGATGTATATTAAACAGCTCCATTTTGAGCTTATTTATAACAATTGAAAGGCTTTTCTATTGAATAGAATTGAAATGAAAATTTTCTTTTTGCTTTTTAAAAATTTTTGATTTTTGTTTTGGAAAATTTTTTAATCTTTCTTGGAAATACAAAAATAAAAAATAATAAAAAAAAATTGAATCGAGAAATATTCAAATATAATGTCAGAAAAGGGAAATTATTTTGATAAATTCATAAACATATTCCAAAAGATATTGAAATCAACACCCTCAAGTATGCTTCAATTGAAAACATTGACAGTGGGAGTATTTGAAGTCATTATATCAAAAATTGATCTCACAAATGATCATCAAATAGAAGAATTATTAAAGGAAATAAATAATATATGGGAGCATCATTTGAAGCATGCACAATATGAAAGAGATGATAAATGGCATATGATACAATATAATTCTCTTATGATATTTTTGGATCCATCCCTTTCAAAATTATCCTCAATTATTCTTCAATTCTCAAAATATTTCATAAAAATGCTTCACAAACAGGATTGCACCTCATTGGGAAATGCATTCGATGAATATCTGGGTAAATTATCTGATTTATCAGAAATTATAGAAAATACATCCAACACCTTAAATAGTAAAAGCAAATTTCCAATAAATTTGAAACATATCTCATCAAAATACATCACATTGACCGATATAAAAAACACACATAAACTATCATCATTTATATGCGAGATAATAACACATATGATAGATTTTTATTCTCCATTTGTCTTCAATAACTGTGATTCATTGTGGAATGTCCTATCCATATTTTTGAAGAATGGAAGTTCATCCTTGGTACAAAACTCTGTTGATTGTCTCTTTAATCTTTTGATCAAAATCGATCATTCTCCTTCAAGAATACAAATGATTCAAAGCTCAATCATCTCGTTGCTATCAATAGGTTCCTCTCAAAACATTCAAAAAGTGAGAACCATGTTTGTTGACGATTCTTTAGCAACACTTATTGAGAAGTATTTAATTTTTGAATCCAATTACTCTTTTGTCTTCATAAATCATCTTTTTACTCTCAAAGAAAATATTATTCAAAGTAATAGTACAAAGTTGAAGGTAAAATAGATTTTTTTTTTTTGGTATTGAATATTAAAACCAATTCTTTATTTCTAAGAAAATATTGTCAAAAATATTTTGCCAAGTTATTATCAGCCAAAACGTCAAAATAGATTTGTCAAATTTTTTTCCTCTCTTTCAAATTGACTGTATTCATTCTTCAGTAACAAATTGCCTCTCTATTTCACTCAAAAAGCTTGGTGACTCATCACAAAAGAGCTCCAATAAAAAGCAAAAGACAAATTTTTCTACATCTGACAATCAAAATGATGATATGATCGTATTTCAAAATGAAGATCAAAGTCTGCAAGAAGTAATGGAGAATATCATCAATTATGCTTTGGAACAAAAACTCACAATTGAAAGTTCTATCGAAGAGATACAATCCAGCTCAAAGGCTTTGAGATCTATCATCAGTGTTTGTTTGCCCTTTAAAAGCTCAGTCAGTTTTGGAAAGTTGTTGGAGAGACTCTACTTCTTCATTAAGTTCATGTCCCAAAAACTTGCCAATTCCAACTTGCACGATGTTTATTCTCCCATTTACTCCATCCTCCTTCAAAGTGTTGTGGAAATAACGATCAACATGGATTTCAGGCAGATTGGAGATGATCTAGTCAATTTGGTGATGGAAATATTAGAGTTGGAGTGGACAAGGGAAGTGAAATCAAACATGAAGAATACTGGATTTTTTATCATGGTGTGTATGAAGCTCATCTCCATTCTCCCATCAAGTTATTCCACTGACAAAAGAGAGGCAATCCTTTTCAAGTGCATAAATCATCAAGAGAAAATGTTAAGGGTCATTTCCATTGGATTTCTCCCTTTGTTCTTGTACACTTGCAAGTCTGAGTATGAAGAGAAGATCCAGGGTACCATCTCTCTTCTCTTTCAGAAGATCAAAGAAGAAAAGGATGATCCCATCATTTTTGAGTCTCTTTGTAGGACCATAAGCAAAATAAACTGCACTTTTTCTTGCGTGGATTTTGAATCTTCCTCTTTTGATCAGTTTTCGGAGGAAATTTACATCAATGAAGAAATGAATGATGATTTGGAAGAATTCACAAGATACTTTCCAAAGTTTCAATGTAAAATCTGCGATAAACACGAGAAAGTTGACATTGAAGCAAACATTTTCAACTTTTCTTTGTGCGGAGATTTATTAAATCTTATCAAAAGTGATCCAAGCGATGATGTCAGGATCTTGTCTTTTGAATGCATCGTTAGGATCCTCAATCATTTTAATCTAAATGAAATCAAGGAAAACTTTGAAGAAATCAAAACTTTGTTCAGTTTGTGTTCAATTGCAGATCTAAGGATGAGAAAACTCTTGATTTCTTTTGTCTCCTTCTTTAAGAAACTAGAAAACGAAAAATTGAAAGAAATTTTGGAGTATTTATTTCAAATTGTTGAAAATAATCAAAATCAAAGCAAAACAAAAGGTAAAAAATTATTTTTTTTTTTTGAATCAAATCAAATTACAATTTTTTGGTAAAAAGAAACTGCTTTGATTTTAATTGGGAAGTTTCATCAGTTTTCAGATGATCAGATTTTAGAGAAGATATTGAACTATTTGATCCGTTGTCTTCCTGACGAAGATATCATCATCCATGGAACTTGTTGCGTACAAATAAACGAAATTGTGAACAACAAAAACGTTAGTTTGATGAAGTTGTTAGAAAGTTTTGGCGAGAAGATCTTTCTGTTTTTAATAAACGAGCTTGAGAAAGATACAGGATCATTTCAAGAAGTATAAAAACAAAAAAATAAATTTTTGTTT
>JAMYWO010000368.1:20324-34869 GCA_024220525.1 Cochliopodium minus | reverse complement strand
AAAAAATAAAAAATAAAAAATAAAAAATAAAAAATAAAAAATAAAAAATAAAAAATAAAAAATAAATAATAAAAAATTAATCATAAATTAAGAAAAATTACTTTTATAATTGTTGATATCAAACTCCCCAATTTTAGGTGAAGAAGTGAGATCATTATAATGAGGCTTGTTGTCTATAGCACTGAACCGAGTCAAGGGAGGATGAAGGACGAACTTGGAAGGAGAAGAGCTCCTCTCCAACAAAACCACGTCCTTGCCATTGACAGGAGACAAAGAAATGGATTCGAAGCTGGTGTTAGGAGAAGCGATCTTGTTGTTCCAATTTTTTTGAACGACGTTTTTGTGCAAATCTTCGTTGCTGAACGTTCTTTTCACTGAATAAGGAGAATACTCCGATCTTTGAGAATTCTCCGAGTTTCTTGTGAGGATTACTTTTGGTGGTAGTTGTGGAGGGCCGTGTGTCGTCGCTTTTCTTTTTACTGCTGGCTTTTTTTTGGGTGGGTCGATTTCTTCGTTTGATGATGGCGAGGATCTTTCTCTGTTTTCTACGTCCAGGTTGGGTGAGATCTCCTCGCCTTTCTCCTCCTCTTTTTTGGTGACGTTATATCTTGGTGATATTAAAAGATCTGAAAAAGATATCTTTTTGGTGTGGATCTTTGGTGGCAATTTGGGAGGTGTTGATGGAAGATTATCCTTTCTTTCAAGATTATCTTCTCTGTTAATATTTCCATTATTATTTCTATTGCTAATATGAATATTATTGTTATTACTATTTCTATTCTCTCCTCTATTATTGATATTATTATTGTTACTATTATTATATACATCTTCTTCTCCATTATTATTGATATTATTATTGTTTGAATTCAATTTTAATTTTGGGAGCAGATCTTGATTTGATGTCATTGTTGATACCCTATATCTTGGAGAAATTAATGTTTCTGGTGATGATGTTTGTTTGGGCTTCAATTCTAATATATCCAGTTTGAGATTCTTCATTGAGGGTGATAATTTCAATTTTGAATTCCATAAGGGCAATTTGGGAGGATCTTCTATTTCTTCTGTTGATGATGTTTCCATTATATTCGTTTTATTCTCATTATTGATTATATCCACTCTATTATTATTATCCATTATTTCTTGATTGTTCAATCTTATACTTGTTTTATAAGGCACTTGTATAATAAAAATATATAAAATTTATATTCTCAGTTTTATGAAGATATGGTTTGATATTTAAAGTTATTGAATTTGAATATTTTGAATCCAGAATTTATATTACCTTTTCTTTCCTTTATTGTATTGTTGGAATGGTTATTTTGCTCAATTTTATCTGATATTTCTCCATTTTCTTTCTCTATCTCATTAATAGGATCAATTTCTTTATCTTTTCCATTCATTTCAACATTCTTTTCCATTTCTACATCTATTCCTGCATTTTTGAGTTCATTTAGGTCATCTTTTTGATATTTAAGTAAAATAAATAAAAATTTCAAATTTTGAATCATATATTTGATAAAACCAACATATTTGTGCCATATATTTCGATCTTGAACCCTTTCTATTTTGTTGATCCATGATTAGACAACAATTTTTTTATTTTTTTTTTGATTTCTTTTTAAAATCTTTTGATTTGTTCTCTAATTAAACAAGATTGAAGTATTGATAAGTTACTCATGTTAAGAATATTTGATTGTTCTTCGAGTGAAGATTTCTCTTTTTCAAATTTTCCAATCCAAAATATTTATCCTCAATCACATATTGTCTATCAAAACAAAGGTATATATTTTAAAAGATTGATAAAAAACATAATTTTTTTTTTTATTAATAAATTAATTTTCTTTTTCGGTTGTGGGTACATTTGGGATCTCTTTGATAGGAAAAGATTTGATAGGATTCACCATTTTTTTAACAGGATTCTTTACAAAACCTTTTTTAGGGAGATTTTTGAAAATGTTTGTGTTGCTAGGAAGAACATTATTATTTGTGGTGTTGTGATTGAAGTTATTCGTTTCTGCGGTGGAAATGGTGCCAAGATTGTGAGAAGATTTGATGATGTTTTTTACAGTTTTTTTGACAAAGGTCTTGAAAAGACGTTTATTGTTATTGTTTTCATTAATTATAACATCTTTCTTTGTATCAAAATCATTATTATTATTTTCATTATTTTTATTTTCATTATTTTCATTATTATTTTTTAAATTATCATTATTGTTGTTTATAATGTCATTATTGTCATTTATGTTGCTTTCTTCGTTGAGTTCTTGAAGAGGTTGGGTTTTGGTGGCTTTTTTGGGATGTTTGAGGATGTTTTTGGGCTTTTTTGGAATGGGTGGAGGGAGTCCCAGGAGTTGTGTGGGAGTTATATTAACAAATGGTTCTGCGTCAAGAAAAGATGTACCTATAATAAAAAATTGATGATTAATTAAATAAACAAATAAAAAATTCAAAATTTATTAAAATAAAAGAAAAAAAAAATAAAAAAAAATCAATAAAATAAAAAATGTATAAAAAATAAAAATAAAAAATAAAATAAAATTAAAAATTAAAAAAATATTCTACCAAATAATGCACATTGATTGAGTAAATCAAGTTTTTTGTCGTAAAAAGAAGAGGTTCTGTCAGTTCTTGATTCTTCTTTGTTTTTGATGCTCAAGTCGAATCGGAAGGCGTTGAAGTACCTAATGTACTGAAAATTGTTTTTTCCTTCCACTATATTTTTTGTTATTTCTCTTTGCGTTTTCATATCAAATCCTTGATATTTTTTTTTTATAAAAATAATCAATTATAAAGTAAAATCACTAAAAATAAAAAATCAAAAATAAAAATAAAAAAATAAAAAATAAAAAATAAAAAATAAAATAAAAAATAAAAAATAAAAAATAAAAAATAAAAAATAAAAAATAAAAAATAAAAAATAAAAAATAAAAAATAAAAAATTAAAAAATAATAATATAAAATAAATAAAAATAAAAAAATAAAAATAAAAAAATAAAAATAAAAATACAAAATAAATATTAATAAATAAAAATAAATAAAAAATAAAAAATAAATATTAATAAATAATAAAAACCTTGAATATGATAAAAATAATTGTAGAAAGGTTTGTAAACATCAAAGGGATAAGGAGTCTTCTGCAACTTCAAAATTAACTTTATGATTTTGTAAAGCTGCCTCATCTTAACAAAATTGACCCTTTGATCATCATAAACGCTCTGAGGCGAAGAATGTTTCTGAGAAACCCTCGAATTGGAATTCTCCTCTAAAAAATAAAAAATAAAAAATAAAAAATAAAATAAAAATAAAATAAATAAAAATAAAATAAAATAAATAAAATAATAAAAAATAAAATATAAAATATAAAAAAGTAGAAAATTAATAAAATAATAAAATAAAACGAAAAATAAAATAAAATAAAAAATAAAAAATAAAAAATAAAAATAAAAATAAACCAATTTATAAATAAAAATAAAAATTATTTTTTTAAAGAAAATGAACCTGGGGTAATGTTTGTGCTGGAGGTGTTGTTTGGGAGGCTTTGGATCTTTACTTTGAGCTCGGGGGTGGAGGGCTCTTTTTTCTTCATTTTTTCGTTAGACATAAAAGTTTGAGAACCGTCTTCCATGAAAGTTAGATCCGACAAGTGAATTCCGATGTAAGGTATTCCTTTAATTAGATTAATTTTTTTATTCGGAGAATTAATTATTTCTTATTTCTTTTAAATTATTATTTATTTATTTATTTTAATTTTAATTTTTATTATGAGTTTTTTTATTTTTGATTTTATTTTGATTTTAATTTTAATTTTAATTTGATTTTATTTTGATTTTATTATATTTTATTTTTATTTTTTTTGATTTATTTTATTTCAATATTTTGATTTTTGATTTTATTTTTGATTTTATTTTTGATTTTATTATATTTTTTTTACCAGGCAATTTCTCCTTTACTAATTTATTTAAAGTTTCTCTGTAAAGAGAATTGTTTAACTCGCTGAACTTGGCAAAATTATTGAGAGTAGTTTGGGTCTTGTTATCTAGCTCTATCAAATTCGCCTTAGCCAAAGTGTAGATAGGCGTTGAACTCAAAACTGCATTCAACCATGTCGCTGCGTTAAGATTGTTGAATTTTAACTTTAATTGTAAAAATGAACATTAAATCAAAAAAAATAAAATATATGTAAATTAAAAATCAAAATCAAAATCATTTTAAAATTTCCAAAACGGAATAAGCAAAAGAGAGAAATATAATTAAATAATTTTTTCAATGGAAATCAATTTAAAATGTTGAAAAAATAAAAATAATAAAAATTTTTAAAAATAAAAAATGAAAAATGAAAAATGAAAAATAAATACAAAAATAAAAATTAATTAAAATACAAATGAAAAACATCAAAAAAAAAATCTTGTAATTAAAATTTAAAAATTGATAAAATAAAAAAAAAATTAATTTATAATTTAAAATACACAAAAGTTTTGAAAAAAAAAAATGTTACAGATTGTTTCAAAACTTTTCCAAAAAAATTTGCTCTAAAATTTCTTTCTTCCTGGTTTTTGGAAAGGATGATGAGTGTAACTCCCCAGTTGAAGAAATGGTTGAACTTGTTGATGTTTTTTGTTATGTTTTGGGCTTGTTGAAGCTTTATCTTGTCTTCTTTTTTATTCCATTTCTGTCCAATAAACTAAAAAGAATTGAAAAATAGAAAATTAGTAAATCAACTAAAAACAAAAACAAAAATACTAAAAAGAGCCAAAAATAAAAAATAAGAAATAAGAAATAAATGAAACAATCAAATTTAAAATTTTGAAATAAAAATAAAAAATAAAAATTTGAAATAAAAAATTTGAAATAAAAAATAAAAAATAAAATATTTAAATAAAAAAGAAAAAATTGAAAAGAATATTGAAAATAAAAAATAAAAAATAAAATAAAAAATTCAGAAAAAATATTTAAAATTAAAATAATATTAAATACCTCTTGGGGTTGAATAGAAGCCAACAAATGATGCTCAACAATAGTAATTTGTTTAGCAATGAAAATGGGAGTGTAAGTGAAAAAATTGGAAATAAACTCCGAATGATCCGCAACGATGTCCTCGTCCAAGATGGGGATGTTTTCCTTATCGTTGTTTTCACACCTTAGCTTCACTTCGAACATGAGCTTGGATCTCATGATGGGGTTGTTGATGCAGAGGTTGGGAACCCACTTTTCTAACTTGCCTTTTAGTCCTGTTTCCAAGGTAAAAACGTCGTAAATGTAATTTCTGCATTTCATCCAAGAGTGCAAAACTAAAATAAATTTATTTTTTTAAAAAAAAAGAAAAATTTATATATTTTTAAAATGTTATTAAATTCATTATTAAAAAAATGTTTAAAATTAAGATTTTTACTTTTGTTTTTTAATTTAAAAAAAAATTTAAATTTTAAAATAAAAATTAAGAATTATTAAAAATTAAGTTTAATCATTATTTATTTCATTGTTATTTTTTAATTTGATTTTTTTATCAATTTCCTTTACCTTTCATTACTTTGATCAACTTTATATCTGTTTGATTTTCCTTACTCTTCACTTCTTTCATGTTGCTACTATCGGAAGACTCCCTGTTTAATCTTTGGTCGCTTCTCTGTCTAATAACTTCATCTCCCTTTTTACCTTCCTCATCTATTACCTCATTTACATTTTTTCCATAATTAAAAGAAGTACGTTCTAAAAAAAAAATAATTAAAAAATATGAAATTTAATTAAGAATGATATTTCAAAAAAAAATTTAATTCAAGAATAATTTAAAAATAAAAATAAAAATAAAAATAAAAATAAAAATAAAAATAAAACTAAAAATAAAAATAAAAAATAAAAACTAAAAATAAAAATAAAAAATAAAAATAAAAAATTCAAGAATAATTTAAAAGTAAAAATAAAAATTGAAATTTAATTTAAACAAAACAAATTAAAATTCAAATTTTTTTTACCTTTCTTGATCTCAGTATTTTTTCTAATTTTATTGTGTCCATACTCTCCACTTTTAACAGCTCTCATAGAAAAGAAGTTGGAGTTTTTTAAAGGTTGCTGTAATCTAGGTAAAGAACCGTTGGGTTGAATGTCCAGTTCGTAGTAGTAATTCATTAGCTTTTGGATGAAAACAGTTCCTGTTGCAAAGTACGGAAGTGTCAACATCATCACCTTTTTGAAAGATTTGTTGTCACTTTCGATGAGATATTTAACGAGTGCGTCAATAGATCCCCAATAAACTTTTTAAAAAAAATAAAATGAAAAAATAAAATAAAAAATATAAAAAATTTTTGAATCAAAAAAAAAAATAACAAAAAAAATTAAACAAAAAATAAAACATGCTAAAATAAAAATGAATAAAATAACAAATTAAAATAAATTCTCTAGATTTAATGATTGAAATAAAAGTTAACAAAAAAAAAATATGCATAAAAAATAAAATATTGAATAACAAATAAAAATATTTAATTGTTAAAAATCAAAAATAAATATTTAATTGTTAAAAATCAAAAATAAATTTTTAGAATAAAATATTATGATTTTATCACCTTGTGGAGGTTTGAAACTACTGAACCTTATGTCATCAAGATTTTGAAGACCTACAATGGACAAAATGGTTTTCTCTCCGCAGCAAACAGCCCTGAGTTCCAAATCTTCGAGGTCTGATAGGATGACAGGGCTCTCCACACGAGAAGGGAAGTGTCTAAGATCCTCTATGAATCCCCAAATATAAACTACTCCATTTTTTTCAATCATAGAATATGATCTCCCGCAACTAATTTTTAAAATCAAAATGAAAAATATTTTATGAAAAATATTTAATACAATTTAATAAAAAATCAAAAATACAACAAATAAAAAAATCAAAAAATAAAAAATAAAAAATAAAATAAAATAAAAAATAAATAAAGATACAAAAATAAATAACAATAAACAAAAATAAAAAAAGATTAAACCTTAACAAGACAACGTCTTTACTTCTTTTTTCAATTTCATTGTTGGTTTGATCTTTCTTTTTGAAGGATTTCAAAAATTTTTTAGTTTTCTTCTCCTTTGGAGTAGCAATGTGCTCTCCCAAATCAACAGGAAGAAAAAGAAAGTCGCTAGGCTGATTTTTAATTCTTCCAAGTTGGTTTTTGGTGTTGTTTCCACATGTAAAAACCATTCCATCATGAGAAGAAGCAACCATAAAATCATCACCAACTCCAACAGAAACAAATTTCTTACCTTATAAAAAATAATTGAAGAAAAATTAAAAATTGATTAAAATTAAAAATATTTTAAAAAATTTGATTAAAATTAAAAATATTAGAAATATATAAATTAAAATAAAAAATAAAAAAAAAATTATTAAAATTCATAAAAAAAATAAATAAATTCCTTTTCACCTTGTGCAGAAAAAGTAAGAGGAATCTTCTTTGGCTGTTTGGTAAACTTCTCCATATTGTATCCCCAAAAACAAACGCTCTTTCCACCCATGTGTATAGCAGCAGAAGTGAAAAAAGAAGCGTCCAAATCAACTACGTCCTGCAAAAAATCGATTTCGTGGGAGTTTTGGGGCATCACAACGACTATTTTGCTTGGATCATTTGTTTCTATACCCAAACAATTGTGTTTGTTGATTCCGAAAGTTATTACTTTGTTGTCTTGATTAATTCCGAGAAAATGAGAGTGTCCCAGTGCTATTTTGGTGAATTTCTGGTTGGAACACATGATGCTTGGCTCGAACATTGGTGTTTCTATTCCAGGGAAACAATCTCCCCAAACATACAACATCCCATTTTCTATGTTTAGAAAAATTATGAAAAATTAAATTTGATGGAACAAATGATAATTGATTTGATTAAAGTTATACTTGTCAATGCTGCAGATTGATTGTAGCATGCAGAGATATATTTTATCATATCATTCTTCATGCTATCTATCATCAATGGCATCTTCACAGTATGAAATGAAGAATGTCCGGTCTGGCCCAATTCTCCATCTCCCCAACTATATAGTTTGAAATTACTGGTTATCATGAGATTATGTCTATCGCCACTAGCCACCATCCTCACTTTATTTGTCAATGTCAAGAAATTGGGTATTTTGGGCTTCTTATTCACCATTATGATCGTTCTTCTGTAATTTTCATTTGCTATCATCTCATCTAACTTGCTCCCTTCATCCATCTGTTCCATATCTTCGAAATTTAGCTTCATATTCAATTCATCTTGGATCAGATTCAATCTCAGCGAATCAAATTCATAGGCATTGAAAATGAAATTCTGATCTCCTTCTGCTAATTCTTTGTTGTATTCCTCCAGATTTGGTATCTTCGATGATAGAACGAATTTGTTCGGATCTATGTATTGTATTTGTGTCGACTTTGTTTTTGTTTCATTTTTGAATGAAAGTTTGTTGCATTCCTATAGTGTATCCCCAAATAAAGAAAAGGAAGAAGTTTGATTTAAAATTTCAAAAATATTATAAATGGTTTTTGTTTTGATATGATTTCCATATTCTTTCTACTATATAATTTGATTTATATATTAACGTCTTTCGTATATTAATATTTATATTTCAATTTTCTATTGTTAATTTTTTAATCAATTTAACTCACCACTCTCAATTTATTGTTTTCTATTATCAATGATTCTATTGTGGAGAGATGAGTGGATAATTGGCAGCCCAAATCCTGATTTTCCTTCTTCAGATTTTCCACCAATTCTTCCAATTCCTTGATTTTTTGTTGAGCTTTTTCTAATTCTATTTTATCGTCATTATCCATCTCCAATTTTAAAATATATAAAAACTTCTTTTTCTGGGAGGATTCAAAATCAACCTTTTTTTTTATTATAAAAGATTGAAGTTGATAATTTCAATATTTATTAAATAATTCTTAAAATTAGCAAATGGACTTTATTTAAACATTAAATGTCAATATTAAAAGAAATTTATTTTGTTTTTCAAATGATGAACTTTATTAAATATAATTATAAAAAATTGCAAAGAGAGGAAATGAACCAATTCGATTTGATATTGAAAGATAAAACAGATTCAATCAAAATAGAACAATTGAAGAAATATTTGTCAGAAAGAAATGATCCAGATAAATTATTTTCAGGTAAAAAAAACAAATCATTTCCATCACTTCCTATTTTACTTAAATATACATTTTATCATTCAATCATACAGATTTGAAAAATTATTCAAATGATAGCGTATATATCAGTGAATATAATAATCCTTTGACAACAACCACTTTCACATTATACTTCTTTGGATCAAATAAAACTGAAAATAACAATAAAAATGAGATACAATATAAAATAGAAGAAAATATTAAGAATGAAAAGGAAATAGGTGAAATAAGAGAAATATATGATTTAGAGAATACAATTTTAATCAGATTAAAACTATCGTAAGTAAATTTCTATATGTTTGATAATACATTACCTCAACATTATAAAAATTCAATTTCCAAATATTTTCTCACAAAATATAAAATCACCTTAAATAAAAGAACAAATCAGTTTATCTCCACCGAAGTATTTCAAGAATCATTATCATTGAAAAATGAATTGAAATTGGTGATAATAGATCCACAAAATGATTCTAATCAAGAAGAAAACACATCAAACAACAATTTATCAAACGAAATCTCCAACATGGAAATAGAAGACAACAAAAAAACAAACAAATTAAAAGATACAGATTTTGTGATCAAAGAGTACGAATCAGATGAAGATAATCTCGAGGATATCTTGCAAAGTTGGACCCTCAGCTCCCTTCTATACTTTACTGACATCTTGAAAGAAAAAAACCAAATGTTTACTTGTGATCAGAAAGATTTGGAACAAGTTTTCTTCTGGAATCTTTACTATTTGAATTTGGAGGATGAAATTTCATCTGACAAAACTAAAATCATCGGAATTAATTTTTTTTCTTTCAACAACAAGCTCAAAAAGTGCCTTTATTTCGACAAATCCCTCAACGAAAATCTTTCAAAGTATACCAGCATCATTATACCGGAAGGAATCAACACTTTCGTTTTTGAGAGAGAAAACAAAGAGCTCTATGCTTACGAATCAAAAAATTTAAAAAATTTCGTTAAAAAAAAAGATGTTTTGATTGCTACTCCTACCACTAAGATTGGATGGATCGAAATCGATGTTTCCAATTTGAATGAGATTAAAAATTCTTCTAAACTTGCCAACACTTTTCCTGTCGATTTATCTGCTGTTTCTACTGATGAATTTATTGACAAGTGCCTCATTCTTGCCCAACAGATCAATGTTGATGACAAGGAGAAGAAAAAGTCTGATAAGGTCAAAAGAAAGAAGAAAAACAAAAAAACAAATCAGAACAAAAAGAAAAAGCAACAACAAAACAAACCAAAGATTCTTCAACTTTAATTAAAATTAATTTATTATTCCGAAAAATCTTCTTTAAATTATTTATTATAAAGAGTCCACTCTTTTCTCAATTTCTTGTTGAGATTCTGTATCTTTTTCTTTTCATATTTTTAATTTGAAATTAAGAAATAAATAAAAAAAATGAAGAGAAAGACTGTTTCTCTTGATATTGATATTAAATTTCATAAAGAAGAGATTTGGGTAACTTTTATTGATATTAACTAATTTCCCTTTTCATTTAAAAAATTTATTTTTATGATAGGGAGAATGTATTGATCCCATTTCTACAAATTATTACATAAATTTTCAATTCTCAATTGTACCAAAAATGGAGATAAAGAAGATTATAGATCACGTAAATAATTTTAAAATGTTCAAATGAAAATACAAATCTAATCTATATATTCTTGAAATTTAAGATTGAATTAGTTCAAAAAAAGGAGATTTTTAAAGGTTATGTATTTCAAGATATTTGTAGAATAGAGATTGGCGATGAAATACAACAAGGAGAGAAATCAACCCTTCTCTTCAAATTAGGAGATAAAATACTAAAGAAAATAGATTATGTTGTGGGAGGGACATCTAAAGAGAAATTGATCACCGAAGCTGATTTTGAAGAATTTAACAGAATCTTCATCAATGGAAGTATTTTAGTAAAATCTTTTTATCTTTTTATCTTTTAAAAAATTTATTATTTGATTATTTTTAATTAAATTAAAATTTTTTAATCATTTATTTTAAAATAAATTTTCTATCATATATTTTTTTTTTATTTATCAATAATTTATAAAAAAAAAAAAAAAAGACTCCAAAAAACACATTTTCAAAAAGACTTCACATGTTAAAAACAGATTTCCAAGTCCTTCTAGAAAATGATCCACAAAAGAATGAACAAAAAATTTTGAAAATTTTTCACCAAAATTTATCTACTCCCTTTGAGAACAAAGAGGGGATGAATTTTATTTTTCAGGAGAAAGACAGAAACAAAGTCAAAAATATGGAAGGATCCATTGACGGAAATTTGAATGTAAAATTGAATGGTAAAAAAGTTTCTACTGGTCTTCTTTACTTTAGTTCTGAAAAAGATCTTTTGGTTCCTTTTTTCTTTTTGGACGATGGTTAAAAAAACAATTATTCTTAATAAATTTATATTTTTTATTCAATTTATCCATTATTAATTTTTTTTCATTTATAAAACCAAATTATTTAATTTTTCACATTCAAAATTAATTTATTTTTGTTGAAAAAAGATGTACTTTTGCGTCTTATGACATTGACAAGGAAAAATTTGTGCAAGTTACCCGTCATCCACGAGTATCTTTCTCCATACACAACACCAACAAACGTTGTATCAAGAGATTTAATGATAAGACAGAACCACAAAGATTCACAATTGAGAAAGATTAAATTACCAGACGGAGAAGACCCTTACCTCTTTTTTCTTCCTTACTGTGAAAATATGGAACAATCTGTTCATTGTGTAAAGTTTCTTGCGAATGTCATTGAAAAATTTGATGAGAAATATAAAAACACCGCTGTTTCTCACAGTTATTACCAAAAAGTCTGCTCTTTTTTTAAGGAGCAGGAAAAGTACAATTCTTTAATCATTAAACTCGGCAATCTCCTTCCTTTTTATCACAGTAAAACAACTTTATTTTAAAATTTATAATCTTTTTAATATATTTTTATTTTTTAATTTTTAATTTTTAATTTATTTTTTTTGTAATTTTTATTTTTTTAAATTTTTGTTTATTCAAATTTTTTTTTAGATAATGCCTTAAAAAATAGTTCTGTTGTTGAAGATAAAATCAAATCTTTGTCTAAAGAGAAGAAACATACTTTTTGTCCTAACGGTCTTTTGGTTTTGTGGTGCATCAAACAATTAAAATTGCCCAAAGTTCCAAAACCAATCTTAATTAATTTGTTGGAAGAAAACAAATTATATTTTAGAGGTAAAAAAAAAATATTATTTCTTATGTTTTGGTTTTTTTTAGATTTTTTAATTTTTATTTAAATATTTGATTTTTATTTGATTTTTATTTTTTATTATTATTATTTTTGATTTTAAATTATTTATTTCATATTTTTTATTTCAAATTTTTTAAAAGGATCGAGATATTTTAAAAGTAGCAATAAGCGGAACGATTTTTATAATTGTGCTATACAATTCTACCCAAAAAATAATTCTTTTCTATTGTCCAAGATTGAACGTAAAATCTAAGAGAAATTTTCTTTCCAAATTTTTTTTTTAAAATTTTTTTTTATTAATAAAAAGATGACAAACATAAAATTTTTCTGAGAATTTTGGAAGGAGGTTTCAAAACAAATAATGCAGAAAAAACAGATCCTGTTGATCAATCTCGTTGCACCAAAATTTTTTTCGAGACAAAAAAGATCATGTCCAAAAACATTACTTCCAATTTCAACCTTGAAGACCTACAAAAACAAAATTGGGAAAGTGACATTAGTACTCCTTTTTTTTTCGAGATGTTTATGTGTTACAATCCTTATTTGGGTGCTTTGCAAATAGAAGGGTTGAAAGATAACACACAATTTCTTGTCGAAGAATCAACAAAGAAAGATGTTGAATTTTATTTTGAACAGATTTTGTAAAAAAAAAAGGTTGAATGTGAGAAATAAAATTTTTTTTTTGAAATTTAATTTAAAATTATTAAATTTAAAAATGAAGATATTATTTATATTTTGGGTTCTATTATTGATTGTTCATTCTCAAAATATAGCTTGGAATATGAATGGTCATGATTCTGGGCATACTAATCATGCAGATTATAAAGGTTTGCTCAGCTTTGGCGACATCATCTTCAATAATACTCAGCTCAATACTACTGATCATCCTTTGAATGCACCAAATGGTGATTTCATTGTATTATGGGCTATTGGAAAGAACCGTTTTTCTGTTCAACAACAAGAAGTGACCATTATAGACTCAAATTTCAAAATGGTAAACAAATTTCCCAAAAACAAAAACAATAACCTTTAATATGATGATCGAATCCGATCTATAAATCCAAAATAACAAACAAATAATTTATTAAATAGCCAGTCTATTCAATAATCTCTAAGAAAGAATAATATTCTAAAAATATGAGGGTAACTCATTACACATTGATTGAATAAATAAAATTCGATTTGGATATAATAAACGAAAATGTAAAATATTTCTTTCTATTAAAGATATGTTAAAAATGGTAACAATCAAGTTTCCCAAAAATTTTTTTCAGCAAATATTTAAAAGTTGATATAGATATTAAACATTGAATTAGTCATTCTTTAAAACATCTGAAAGATCATTATTTTTCATGTAATATTCAAACAAATTAAATTCATTTTTTTTTTCAAAAAGAAAAATAATGTGAGTGTTTCTTATCTTGGTTCAGATTCGAAAATAGTGAGTATGGCAGTAGATGATCTTAACCTCTATTTGTTAATTAAAATCAGTGATGTTTTCCAGCTTTCCGCCTACGACACAAACAATTACTCTCTTAATTGGACAACTACTGTTTGTACAAATAACTCTGTTCAATACGGATCTTCTCACTCTAAAATTGTACTTGGTAGTCATCATTTTTTATATTTTTTATTATTTTTATTATTATTTATTTTTATTAATTTTTTTATTTATTTTATTTTTATTAAATTTTTTTTTTATTTTTTTTTTTATTTAGATGTTCAAAATCATATTCTCTATTTTTGGATGAATTCAATTAACATCACAATTTTAGCTTTTAATGGATTGAATGGGAACAAAATTTGGCAATATGAATTTTCATTTCCTCCAAATTCAATTTTTTATACAGGTAAATATTCTCAATTTATTTTAATTTTTATTATATTTTTAATTATTCAATTTATTTTTTTTAATTTTTACAAAATATTCTTGTTGATACGAAGAAACAAGAACTCTTTTTGCTGTCTACTTCCATGAACAACAGCTCAGTTTATGATCCACAAACCTCCCTTATTTCAATTAATTCTTTAACTGGTACTTTTATTTTTATTGTTTTATTTTTATTTTTATTTTTATTTTTATTTTTATTTTTTAATTTTTAATTATTTGACTCCTGAGTACAATGATTTAACCTCTAATTTGTGGTTCAACTTATTCAAAAGACAAATCT
>JAMYWO010000367.1:20638-29444 GCA_024220525.1 Cochliopodium minus | reverse complement strand
AATTTTACAACAGTTTAAATTTTGTTAGCAATTAATTTATATCCGCTAACAAAGTTGTAAATTTTGGACATTTCCAAAAAAAAATAAAAAAAAAAAAATGAAATTAATTCAAAGAAATTTAAATATAAAAATTGTTTTAAAAAATTTTAAAAAAAATTTTATCAAAAAATTAAAAGAAAAATTAAAAATAACATTTTTTACTTTGATTGTTTCGATATCAACATTATTTAAGCAAGCCACGTTAAGAGGAAAATTGCAATCAATGTCTTTAGAATTTACATCGGATTTAGAGTCTAACAAAAGTTTGATCTTTTCTGTTTCGAGGTTATTTTGACAGGCAACCTGCAATGAAGTGTACCCGAACTCGTCCTTTGCGTTTACGTCTGAATTACTTTCTATTAACAACTTTTTTCAGAATTAATTGTATTTAAAATATTTAAAAAAAAACAAAAATTAAAATTTTTATAAAATAAAAAATAAAAGTGAAAAAAATAAAGTGAAAAATAAAATGTTAAAAAAAAAATAAAGTGAAAAGAATAATTTTTAAAAAAAAAATAAAAAAAATAAAATAATTTAAAACAAAAAAATAAATTCAAAAAAATTAAATACAATGGTTAAAAAATTAAATGAAACTTTAATTAATAAAAAATAATAAATATAAATTGATTAAGAATATTAAATTAAATGTAATAAAAATAAAAAAAGAATTTTTAAAAAAATTAAAAAATAAAATGAATTGTTACCTTTATTTTATTTATTTCCAAATTTTCATAACAAGAAACAATTAGAGGAAAAAGTTCCTTATTATTTTTGAGGTTGGGATCTGCTTTGGAATCAAGAAGAAGCTGGATTTTGTCGTAGGAAATATTATTTTGGCAGGCGAAATACAAAGGTGTTGATCCTTCTTCATCCCTTTCATTCACGTTCGCTTTGGAGTCTATTAATAACTAATCAAATAAATGGGTAAAAAAAAAAAAGAAATTTTTTAAATAAAAAAATCAATCAAATAAAAAAGTTAACAAAAAATGATTAAATACTCGTAATAGAATGAATCAATTGATGATTAATTTATTAAATAATTTAAATCAAATAGACAAAAAATAAATAAAAAAGATATTATTAAAAATAAAAAATAATAAAAAAAGTTATCTATAACTTTAACAATTAATGGAATAGAATTTAAAATTAACTGAACTAGTACAAATTTATTTAAATTAAAATTAAAAAAATTAATTTAAGCTAATTTTTGCTCATTACCTTTATTTTTTCGATATCAATGTTTTCGTAACAAGCAACACATAGAGGAGTAAAACCAGCATCGTCTCTCCCATTAATGTCCGCCTTGTTTTCAATGAGATAGAGGATCTTTTCAAAGTCGATGTTCTTGCGGCAGGCGATGTAGAGGGGGGAGTGATTGCCGATGCTGTTGTTTGAGTTAATGTCCGCTTTATGTTCTATCAGCTGTTTTATCAATCTCATTTCCGTGTTATTTTCGCATGCTATGTACAATTGTGTTTTCCCAAGACTATTTTGTTTATTTATATTCTCTGAATATAATTATGTAAATAAAAAAAAATAAAAGGATGTTTGATGAGTGGGTATTGAAGTGTATATGTAGTTTTGATTTTTAAATCTTATTCTCTATTTTTTTTATGGCATTCAATTCATTTATGTGGATTGTATTTTATGACTCAAATTGTGATCACAAATAAATTTTTATTCTCTTACAATATTGTTATTCTTTTTAATAATGAACTCTAAATATTTAGGAACATATATATAATCCCTTCAATTGATTGGGGTCAAACAAATAAGAAAGTAAAATAATTAATAAAAATCACCTATTATCTTTGTATCCATTGATTGAAACGAGATAAACCTCCCAAATCAGGATTAAGGATTCAATTTTTTTTATATATTTTATTAAACACTTCATCAAAGTAAAAAAAGGATCCAATCAATAATTAAACTTTTATTGATATTTGGGAAAGGAATTTCTCTTTTTATTCAAATTCAGCAATCATTATTTAGTAAAATTGTTTTTTTTTTAACAAATTGATTTTTTATTTAACTCCACATTCGATTCTTTTTACTTTCCTGGCCTCAGCAACAATGGAATGGAAAATTTCATCGACGTTGGTGTATGTTTTAGCGGATGATTCAATGTAAGGACACTTTTAAATAAATAAAATTTAAAATAAAATTAAAAATAATTATAAAATAAAATTCAAAATTTTCATTTATTTTTATTTTTATTTAAATTTAATTTTTTAGATAAAAATTAAATTGTTTACATTCCAAGATTTTGCTAATTTTTGTGCTTCTTCCTTTGTGATCGCTCTTTCATCTTCAAGATCCACTTTGTTTCCAACTAGAACCTTTTATTAAAATAAAAATAGGATTAAATTAAAGGTTTCATATTATTTGAAAAAAAATTTTTGAATTAAAAAATTTTAAATTACACAAGGTACGTGAGAGGAATCTTTAACTCTTAATAACATATCATGCAAAACAATCGCTTCGTCAAAACTGTACAGATGAATATTTTGGAAAAAAATAAATTAATTTTTTATTATTTAATTTTATTTATTTTTATGATATCATGATTTTTTATTAATTTATTTTATTTTTTAATTTTTTAATTTTTTAATTTATAACCTTTCTCTGTTGATGATTGAAAAAAAAATGATGAAAGCTTCGCCACTTCGCATGAATTGATCTCTCATCGCACTAAATTCTTCTTGTCCTAAAAAAAAATGTAAATTAACAATTTAATCATAAGAAAAAAAATTTTTTTTTATTTTTTATTTTACCTGCAGTATCTTTTAATTTTATTCATTTTTAATTTTAATTCCTTTGAAAAATTTTGGAATTTTACCCAAAATATCTAACAGACATGCATTTTCGTCTACTGAGACTTGTTTTCTGTAAGAATCTTCTATGGTTGGATCATATTCACTGACGAATGTTTTTTGAGTGAATTGAATTATTGTTGCTGTTTTTCCTTTTTTTGTATTATAGGTTAATATAATTTGACAACAAGAAATTTCAAATATATTTCTTAATTATAAACATGAATAGATTTCCATAAATAGAAACATTAATTTATGGAGTGTAAATTGAATGGAGGAAAACGAATGAATATTACCAGATGCATTCTTTCCCATCACCACAATTCTATATTCTACAAAATATATTAATTTTGAGTAATGTGAATTTATAAACGAATAAAATGACCATTATTTCTGTATAATGTATTTGAACTATTTGATGAAGATGTAGTTGATGATTTATTTCCCATTTAGATTTCTTTTGTAAAAAATGATTCAATTTTTTTATTTTTTTTTCAAATCAGTTCCCAATTCAATCAGTCTATATCCTGATCATTCAATAAAAAAAAATATAAAAGACCTTCTATCTCAATGAATAAACTTTATTTAAAGTTTTGAATGAAAAAATCGAAGTAAAGATGAAAAAAAAAATCCTTTTTCTTTAAAGTTGGAGTAAAAGATTTTAAGATTTATTTCGCACCACAATCCAAGTTTCTCATTTTCCTCATCTCAACATAAATAGAATGGAAAGCTTCGTTAACGTTTAAGCTTGTTTTAGCAGAAATCTCAAAATAAGGGCACTGTGGAAAAGTAAAAAAAGTTTTTTAATAATTTTTTTTATTATTTGAAGTTTACTGAAAATTTTTACATTCCAAGATTTTGCCAATTCTTCCGCTTCGTTCTTGGTAACTTCTCTTTGATCTTCAAGATCAACTTTGTTCCCTACAATCACCTAATTACAAAAATTAATAAAAAATTAAAAAAAATTATTTTAATAAAAATAAGTTTGAAAAAATAATGATTTTTTTAAAACTTATTTACACAAGATACATTTGAAGTTTCTTTAACTTTCAATACTTGATCATGAAATGAGGTTACTTCATTGAAACTATTCAAATTAAAAATTAAAAAAATTTTTAAAAAATTCTTTCTTTTTTGTCTACCTTCCTCTATCAGTAATTGAAAAAAGAATTATGAAACCATCTCGGAGTTTCATGAATTTTGCTCTAAATAGACTGATATCTCCTTTTCCTTTTTTTTTTAAAATAGAATATAAAAAGTTTAAAATTTTCGGAATTATTTTTTACCTGCAGTATCTATGTTTTATTCGTTAGGACTCTTATTATATTGATTCAAAATTTTGATTTTAAATGAACCTAATATTTCCAATATGTATGCTTGTTCTTCGAAGACAACTTGTTTTCTGTAATAATCTTCCATTGTCGGGTCATACTCGGTGATGAAAATGTTCCGAAAAAATTGGATAGTAGTTGTACTTTTTCCTTTTTAGATTTTTGTGGATATAAAATTATAAGAAAGAAATTTTAAAAANAACATCATTGAGCTGTGTTAGTAGTGTGGTGGGAGACTACACGCGAAGCCACAGTGTTGTAACCTTTTTTTTTTCTTGTACTTCAAACTAATCAAATGAATTCTAAACTTTCATCCAATCAATCTGAAATATGATGCTTTCTTCTTATTAAATTTTGTGAAATTTTTCTGTTTAAAAAAAAAATCTCATTTTGACTTCCTTCTTATTTCAACCTATTTCCAAATCTTTTTTGATTTGATTATTAGAAGATTGGAAATTCCAAAAATAATCAAAAAGGTTTATTTTAATATTCCTTTCTAAGAGGATGTAAATTAAATGAAAAAACTCAAAATACATATCTCCTTTTAGAGGATCCTTTTTTTCACTTAATAATTTAAAAAAAATAAAAAAAAAATTTTCCAAATGATTTTGAAGAGTGGAAACACCTTCAAAGAATTTTTGATTGGGGGTTTGTTTATAAATTCTTTCAAGCATTTTTCATTTAAATATTCTTTCATACTCACCAAAATTAGGATTTGAAAGAAGAGATATCCTTAATTTTCTATTTGGATACAGAAACTACATTTCTTGTGAAGCATTATTGAACGAGATAAAATCAGTATTGAATGAAAGGGAAGATAATGAAATAAAGAAAAGGTACAATTTTTATTGTTTAAAAACGAAAAATAAGATAACGAATATATATTTTTCTTTATTTTTTAATAGGATCTTGTATTTATTTGAAAATTGGTCAGAATATCTTCCACAAGAATATGAATCCTTAAATCTCAAAGAATTCCATATTTTCTTTCCAAAACTTCCTCTAATTTTCAACCATCAAAATAAAGTGAATTCAGATAATTCGCTCGATAAATCAACAAATAAACCATACATCAAAACAAAAATATTGAAATTTAATACAGTCAAAGTTTCACAGCAATTGACAAGAATAATAGGTAAAGAATAAGAATTTAAAACTTGAAATGATTTTCAAAAAAATAAATTGAAAATTATTCAACTCATTGATATATAGGTGAAGATTTCTATCAAATAAAAGCATTTGAATTGTTGATAAAGAAAAGAGATGATATAGAGGAAAATTTGAAATCAATGATAAAGAGATTCGATCAAATAGCATTTTGGGTAAGAAATATTATATTCCAAAAAAAAAAAAAAAAGATTAAAATGAAAATTTCATTGCATTTCAAATCAATTTCCAACCAAAATTTTGAAAGGTTGCAACAGAGATAATTGAAGCGAAATCCAAGAAGAAATATATAGCATATTTCATCAATGTTGCAAATGAATGTTTCAATCTGAATAATTTTTGGGGAATGGGAGGGATATTGGCAGGTAATGAAATATTAAATTTTTTAAATTATATTTTTATTTGGAAATATTGCTTTTTTCTTGATTATTTTGATGATTAATTTTGATAATATCTTTTTAGGTCTTAATAATATCAATGTTCAATCGTTCAAATCAAAATGGATGGGTTTGGATGAAGTGACGATGGGCCTATTCAAGAAATTGGAGGCGTTATTGAGCCCATTTTACAATTTCAAGAAATACAGAAGGATGTTGGAGGAGATAGAGCAATCAGATGAACCCTATCTCCCATATGTTGCTGTGCATCTGAGAGATATAATCTACACGCAGGAATCCATGGATGTAAACAATGATATAGCGAGAGATGAGCTCAAAGATATCTTGAATTGTGGAAGCAGAATCTATTCATTGATCAGAGCCCAAAAGATAAGATATGAATTCGAGATCGATCAAGAGATCTACGATTACATCAAAGATGCCAAACATCTCCATGCAGATCAACTCACCATCCTCGCCTTCCCAACCAAAAGAAATCTCATTAATTCCTTACCAATCCTCAACATTAAAAAGCTGACAAGATCAGATGCATCCAGCAGCAAAATAGAAGAATATGAAGCGGGTTCTTTCGAGTACTTTGTCAACAAGAACCAGGACAGATCCGTCCTTTTCAAAACTAAGAACAGTTTTCTTTCTTCTTTCTTTTTCGAGAAGACTCTTGCCAAGTCTGGAAACTTGCTCAAGTGGGAGCTTTGGAAGGATCTGATCAATATTTTTCAAAGGGAAAATGATGAAGAGGAATTATTTCTCTACATGCAAGAAATGACTTCTAAATATTTTTCTTCAGTAAAATTTTTTTTTTACTTTCTCATTTGCCTTTTAAAAATTTTTTTTTTTTATAATCACTTTGTTAATTTTTTTCTTTTAATCTGTTACATTCATTTTTAAATTATTTGATTAGATTTCTGTCGAATCTCCACTAAAAGAAGAATGGGATAAATACTCAGAAAACTTCCAAATGTTCACTTCCAACAAAGGAAGCATCGAGTACCTCTTTGAGAGAATCCTCCTCCCAATAGAATCCGAGTTGTGCCACTACATCCTCAACAAGAAGAAAAAAAGAAATTTCATCCGTCAAGAAAGTACCATCGGGATGGGAGATAACAATGACAACTTTGTATATTTCAAAGGAGAAAACCACCAAATCCGTCTTAGGGAGACTTTAAAGACCATTTCAAAAGATATCACTTTGAAAGCTCATTTTGAGAGGATCACAAAGAAGAATATGAGCATTTGCAACTGGTTTTTCTGGCAGGACGTTTCTTTTCTCCTTGAGACACCCATGGACGAAAGGTTGGTGTTTTCACATTTTAACGAGATTGTAAAGAAGTATCTATTAGACTGTTCAGAAAACGAGGTAAAACATTTTCTTTCAAATATTTTTATTTTGATTTTAATTTTAATACAGTTTTATTTTATTTTAAAAAAATATAAAATATTTTTTTCTTTTTTGATTTATGATTTTACTTTTCAAAAGGTTGCTTTGGAAGGCAGTCTTAAGATAAAACTAAAAAGTTACTCAGAAGACATCCTCAACATCAACGAAAACAAAAAGGAATTCACAATGGACCTCATCTTCGCCCGCAACCAAATCGAGAGGCTCATGACTTTCGAGATCACCTCCTTTCAGAACATCATCGAAAAAGAGAAAAAGGCCAAAGAAAGGAAGACATTGTCCCTCAAATTTTCTCCGCCATCAAACACGGAACTTTTCGATCACAAAAACTATTTTTTTTCGAGCGAGAGGGACTTTTCCTCACAAGAAAAATTGTTCCGCTCAAAGAAAAATTCCTCCGCTAAGAGAAAAAGTTCCACTTTGAACTTCAAGTTGGACAAATTCAACGAAATTGATGAAATTTATTATCAAAATATTTCCAATAAATCTCCGCGAAACTTCCTCAAGGAAGTGAGGAATAACTTTGCTTTGAGGAACAAGTTTGAAAAGGTTTTGAAGACTAAGATGGGCATTTCCAACTGGTTCTTTTGGGAGGATCTTTCTTCTTTGCTTGAGATTGAGACTGACAATGATCTTGATTATATTGTCAGAATTCAAGAAATTTCAAAGAAATATCTTTTTGAAGATTCTACTGATGAAGTAAAACTCTTTTTCAAATTTTTATTTATTTTATAAATAATTCAAATTTTTTATTTTTTAATATAAAAAATTTTTATTATTCATTTTATTATTTATTTTTGTATTTTAAATTAATTTTTTTTGAATTTTTATTTGATTATTTTAAATGAATTATTTGGTTTAATTTTTAATTTTTAATTTTTTTAAAATTTTTAAATTCATTTTATTTATTTTTGTTTATTTTTTCATTATTTTGAATTAATTTCAATATTATTTAACAAGGTGGCAATAGAAGGATCATTGAAAAAAAAGTTGATAAAATATTGTGAGGATATAAAAAACTTAGAAAACAAGAAGCAGTTCCTCAAAGACCTCAAAACCGCCAAAAACCAAACAGAAAGGCTCATGATCTTCGACATCATCGATTTCCAAAAGGATCTTCAAGTTCAAAGAGAAAATCACCACGATAATCAAAATCAAAATCTGATTCCAAATCAAAATTCAAATTTGAATTTCAATTTGAATTTAATAAATTATGATAATAATAAAAATAATATAATCAATAATCATCAAAATCAAAATCAACAAGATATTCAACAAAATGATATCAACATCAGTGATAGTGTTCCTTTTGTCAACAATATCAATCATGATCACTTCAAGACTCAGATGACCAAGCCTATCAAGAAAATCAAGAAGATCAAACTTAAGGTTAAAAAAATTAAAAAAATTAAAAAGCTAAAAAAAACTAAAAAAATTAAAAATTAAAAATTAAAAAAATTAAAAAAAATTAAAAAACTAAAAAATATTTTTAAATTAGGATGAAATTTATTTCAGTTTCTTCTCAAAAAAAGAAAGCGGAATTAAGATCCCAAAATCATCTACTTCCCACATTCTCTATGGCATTAAAAATTCTCCACTTAGGGACCTTTTCAGTGAGTTTTTGAATTGCAAGTTCAAGTTCTACTGGTTTGTTTGGCAGGA
>JAMYWO010000366.1:24509-35210 GCA_024220525.1 Cochliopodium minus | reverse complement strand
ATGCTCTTATTTAGTATCAATCTTTTAATTTACCTATCCAGTATACATTATCACTCAGATTCAAATGTGTAAGAAAAGCGGCTGCTATTGCAGTATATGTTCCTGTTTTTATTTTGGATTAAGTGATTTAGATCCAATACAATTTGAAATCTAATTATTTTACCATAATTATAATCCTCTTTGTTCTCCAATCTGTCACTTTTGCCTCTTCCAATCATATCAATGGTGAATACATTATATCCATTATTTGATAACGAACTATAATTATTGAATTAAAATTTGTGTTCAAATCAAAATTTGGAAAATGTACTCTGCCAAATAATCAAAATCTCTGCAATTTCTTGTCAATCCATGACAACAAACAACATTTCCTTTCAATTTTTGTATTCTTGATGGCCATTCAAGATAATGGATTTTGAAAAACTCTCTTTTAGAAATGAATTTAAAGCTATATGATATATAATTGAAATAGGTCAAATTTGAAAGCGAGTTTACTATTTTTCAACTGAAGAAGAATGCATTTTTTTTTTTTATTGGTTGGATATTTTATCTGGTCATGATCATGATAGAATTAATACAAATCTTCTATTCAAGAAGTATTTTATAAGTAGTATTTTAACCAAAAATAAATCAAAATCCCTTAAAAGTAAGTTAAAATAAAAAAAAATTGAAGATGGACCATAACCCAGCACCAACATTAGATTTGAGAAACAACAGATCCAACATGGATCTAAAAAAATTTCCAAACTTATCAATTTTACCATCCACACCTCAGATCATGTAACGATAATAGCTCTTTCAAATAAAAATTTATTTATTTTATTAAAAAAGATCAATGTGGACGGAGATGAGGGATAAAAATTGTGATATGGAGAGATTTGTGTAAGGAACCAACTATACATTATATATGCATTCTCAAATTTTTCCGCAAATTTAAATAAAAATTAATTTTTATTCAAACTTTAGGTTTTTGACGAATAGATTGAACAGATTGCTGATCGAATATGCTCTTGGGTAATGATTCGAAAATATATTCCCGCTAAACTGATAATTGAATTCAAAATTTTTTTATTTCTCCTCTCAAAGATTTTTGCCTGTGGTGCCCAAGAAAGTGATAACAAACACCAATTCAGAATATAATGGAGTAGAATTCGTCCAAAAAATAGTGGCAGTATCCATCATTAGAGCGGGAGATTCTATGTTGCAATCCATCAGAGAAGTTGCTCAAAAAATCAAGATAGGAAAGATTTTGATCCAAAGAGATGAGAAGACTGCCTCTCCTATGCTCTATTATGTCAAGCTCCCAAAAGATATCAAGGAGAGATTTGTTCTCTTGCTTGATCCTTGTCTTGCAACTGGTGGAAGTGCTTTGAAAAGTGTAAAAATAAAACTTTTTAATTTCAGAGAAATTAATAAAAATATTTATATATAATATAATATTATTTTCAAAATATTTAATTGAAAGATCGAAATTTTGATTTCTTATGGTGTCCCAGAGAAAAACATAATCTTTGTTAATCTTCTTTCTTGTCCTGAAGGTATAAACTTTTTCTATATTTATCTTACAAACTCTTATAATTCTCCAAAAAACAAACTTTGAAGGAATTGAAAACATGTTGTAAGTTTTCTTGAGTTTACTATTAATAAATTAATTTTAATTCATTTAATTAGGAAAAAATATCCCAATATAAGACTTGTCACCTCTGCTATTGACGAAAAGTTGAACGAAAAAAAGGTAATTTCAACTGCAGCTTTTTTGTTCTTTAATCTTTAAATGATTAATTATTTTAGTATATTATCCCTGGTATTGGAGACTTTGGAGACAGATACTTCAGTTCTGAGAGTATGCCTGAAAGCAAAGGATCACCTTTCACTAATCCTAAATTATAAAAATTTTCTTATTTAATTAAATTATTCAGTTTAAAATTTGGCGCCAAAATTTTTTTCTTTTGAAATTAAATTTAAGGTCATATATTCCTTCTTTTGAACTGTCCCGACTGAAATGTGGATTCAATAGATTTCTTTTTAATAATTTTAAGGTTGAAATAAAAAAAAAAAATGGACGTTGAAGAAAACTATGATCATAATTCCTATAAGAAAAAATCAGGAACAGGAACAAACAAGAAAAAAGTCGCTATATATACTGTAAATAATGCAAAGAGAAAAAAATACTCTCTATTACATTTTTATTATAATATTATCTAATATTCCTTTTAAACTAACAATATAGGCGATCATAACCATTTTGATAATAATATTGGTAAATAATAAAATCAATTTCCAAATAATATAAAAGAACCAAAATTAAAGTTAAAAATTATTTTTATTATTTTTTTTTTTCAAATCACTTTTATCAGTTAAACGAATCAACGATATTAAAAAGCTTAAAATCAATTTGTTTTATAGATAATAATAGTGGCAGCGATAGTAAAGAAGAAGGTATTCCCAGCACCGACACCCATCACATGGGACAAAAGATTGCCAGAATGGCAGATACCTAGGAACTACAACATGAGCATCACCCTGGATCTGAGCAGCAAGACGATATCGGGCACAGTGATCATAGATGTGATCATAACAAACCTTACAACCAACCTGATCCTGTTGCATCAAAAAAATCTGACGATATCTTCAGCAGCACTGAGATATGTGGATCAATTCACAGATTATTCAAACTATGGATACGTTGATGCAAATCAGATCTCAAATGACAACACCAACGACATCCTCGGATTAAAATTCGCCAAACTTCCAGACGAGAAGCCCCAAGAAAACGGCATGAAGCTCGTGCAGCTGAGGTTGCGTTGGACCGCCCCTATTGGCACTGATGATGGCGAGGGAATCTTCATTTCGAACTACCTTAGTGCTGGAGCCAATAAAACTTTTTTGGCGACCAATTTCCAACCTTTTGCTCGTTCTGCTTTTCCTTGTAAATTTTTTTGTTCTAAAAGTTTCTTTTATTTTGATTGTTGGCCAAAATTAAAATTTTTTCTTAAATTTTATTTGAATATGTTAAATTATCAAAAAAAAAAATATAAATCTTTTCTTCAATCTTTTTTTCAATTTTAATCTTATTTTAACTTTTTAAATTTATTTTTAATCCCAAAAAAAAAAATAGGCTTCGACGAACCACAACTAAGAACCAACTTCACACTCACCATCTCAACAAACACAGAGTACGGAACAGTTCTCTCCAACATGCCCATTGCCAGCCAAAAGGTGGCTAACAAAGTGAGAACGACAGTCTTCCAAACAACCCCCACCATGTCAACTAGCTCCCTCGCTTTCTTCGTTTCTTCGTTCAGCACCTTGCCAGGCAGCATTGATGGAACCTCTGTCACTTTGTACGCCTCCTCCGATAAAATAGACAACTCTCAGACTACTCTTTCCAAGTCTCTCAGCTTTTTCAACTACTTCGTCCAATACTTCAATTACCCTGTAAATTTTTTTTTTGATTCGATTTATACATTATTTCAATTTTGAAATTTTTTTTTTATTTATTGCAAAAATCTCCGATTAATACAATTCTTCATTTTTGGTTTTGTTTTCTTTAAAAATAATTAAATTGAGATAGATTATTTCAACTTTGAAAAAATTTTGTTCATGAATTTAATTGTTTTTATTTTTAATTTTTTTTCTTTAATTTCTTCAAAATCTTTTCATTTCTTTCATATTTTTTATCATTTTTTTCAATTTTTTTTTTTTTTATTTTCCCTCCAAAAGTATACCTTCACAAAGCTTGACATTGTAGCTTTACCCAACTTCACTCCATACAGCAAAATCAAAGGTGTTTCGAATTGGTACTAAAAAAAACATCTACTTTAAATATGATTTTTAAAAAATAATAATTTTTTTAAAAAGGGGTTTAATTTTTGTTGAAGATAGTGTAAAAAAAATTATTTTTTTTTTTCATTTTTTTTTTTTTTTTACTTTTTTAATTATTATTCTTTTTTTTAGGTCATCACTGACAAATACTCCTCAACACAAGACATTGTAAAAAGTTCATTGCTTCTTGCCAAAGAAATTTCAGAACAGTGGCTGGGTAAACAATTCTCTAAACAAAATTAATATATTCCTTTTTATTTAATTGTTTTTTTAATAGAATTTTTATTTTTATTTTATTTTTATTTTTTATTTTTTATTTTTTATTTTTTATTTTTTATTTTTTATTTTTTATTTTTTATNATAAAATATAAAATATAAAATATAAAATATAAAATATAAAATATAAAAAATAAAAAATAAAAAATAAAAAATAAAAAATAAAAAATAAACAATACAATAAACAATAAAAAATAAAAAATAAAAAATAAAAAAATAAAAAAATAAAAAAATAAAAAAATAAATAATAAAATAAAATAAAAATAAAAATAATAAAAATTTTACGCTATCAATAAATAAAGCCTAATTATTTTGTGTTTAGTTGAGCACATGTTCCTTTTTTTTTTTTTACCAAGTTAGAAATCCTCCAAAATATTGCAGCAAGAATGCTTGAAGTTGGCAAACAGTGCTTATGTGATAAAAAATCAAATAAAAATCTTTTTTATTCGAGAATATATGAAAAACAAAATTAATAAAAAAATTTGATAAAATTATTTAAATCAATAAAAAAATTTATTATAGTTTTGGAAATGAATTTGAAATATTTAATTGAATATATTAACTTGAATAGATTGATAATTAATTTGGTAAAATTCCTTTGAATTTTTTTTTTTTTTAATATATTTTTATTTATGTCCAACCTATTGCTCTTCAATACATCTGTTCCAAATATCACCCCAATCTCCATGGCTATGCTGATGATGAATGATCCAAAGCAGAATAACAGAGATAAGATGCTGGGGTATTTCCTCTTGAAGATCAGATAGGTGAGGGTGGAAATTAGAGAGGAAAATAAAGAGATGGTATTGATTATCTTCATCATTTTGAAGGATAATGCGATTTGGGAGGGAGACCATTCATCTGCGTTCATTTTTTTTTTTTTTTATTTTTTTATCAATTTAGAAGTTGAAGTGGGAGTTCCTTGGCGCCATTTGGTAATCGATTGTTTTTGATTGATTAATGATTGAATTAAACATTTTGTTTCAAACTTTTTTAAAATTTTTCTTTGAAATATAAATTTGATTTTTTTTCAATTAAATCATTCTAGATAATCATTGAAGTTGAATATTAAGGAACTTCTTAATAGCACCTAAAAATAGTATTTTTTAAATTATTAACATTTGTATATGTTGATGAATATTGGTCACATTGTCGATCATATTTACTTAACAAATTTTCAATGCATTCAAATCAATTAAATTCAAAAAAAAAATTTTTAAAAATTTAAAAATTAACAAATAAAATTAAAATCCCATTCCATTGGCAGACTTTCCATCTATCTTGGTTTGGTTGTTTTGGGGCTGTGGAATGAGTTCATAAGTTCCCTCAAAAATTTTTCTTTCTTTTTTGACAGAATGGACACCTTGAAAACCTATGTAGTGAATTTTCGTAGATTCTGCTCCATAATTTGATCTTTTATAAAATATTTGAGATAAATAAAAAATTTATTTTAAAATTGAAAAAATAACTTGAGTGTTTTTTAATCTTTATTTTGTTTATTTTAAATATTTTTTATAATTTTATTTTTATTTTTTTATTTTTTATTTTTTATTTTTTATTTTTTATTTTTTATTTTCTATTTTTTATTTATTTTTTATTTTTTATTTTTTATTTAAAAATATTAAACCTGAAATACATGATCAATTTCTCCACATCTTGAAAATGAACATAATTAGTGTCGTACTCTTTTTCTCCGTTAGGATTGTACACCAAATTTATGGTTTGGAGAGGCTTCACATCTTCCACGTTGGAGAAATCTATGTCGTCCCTGTTTTTGAACAAACTCACTGAAGAAGGTGAACTGTCCTCATCTCCACCTAAAAAATAAAAAATTTAATGAACCAATTAAAGATTAAAATAAAAATTATAACTTTTAGAAATAAATAAATAACTTAGATCAATGAAAATTTTTTATCGAGAAATATTTATTTCTGATAAATTAATAGCTTCAATGACATCCAAAAATTATTTTTTTTAGAAAATCATTTAAATGCATTAATTAGAAATTGCGATACCACAATTACATTGATCACCATTATTATTGAAAATAAAGAGATGAAATCATCTGATTTAAAGACAACTCTAAAATTTATGCTCAGAAATTTCAAACAATTCAAGATTTTAAGCTTTTATAAAAAATATCAATGATATAATTGTTGATAAATGTAATGAATATAAATGATAAAGGAAATCAGGAAGAGGAAATTTTTTTGAAGATAAAGTAGTACCTATGATGCATATCTTCTTGATCTTCATATTTCCATCAAAAGGAATTTTGACTATGAGTGTTTCATCTGTATCGCTTTCTACAAATTCGGTGTTTTTATTGTCTTTTTTATACACTTCAGATTTGAATACCTTCAAGATCGAATTGTTAGTCTTCTCATTGAGGCATCTCACATTTTTAACATCAATGAATTTATACAAGGAAAATTTCTCCGTTGTACTCTCATCATCATCCATGCATCCACAACTGATAAGAGATTATGATAAATATATTAAATATAAATAAATAGATTACCCTGCAATATGCTTATGGGGATCCATTTTTTTTTTGATAAATAATTTAAGACAACAAAATTTTAAAAAAAAAAACAAAATCTTTGATATTGAAAGTGAATGAAAATTTTATTTTAAATTAATGAAAAATTGTTTAAACACATTAATTACTTTTTTTCAGATACAAAAAAAGAAATTATATGATTGTTAGTAAAAAAGATGTTGTAATTGGATTCACTAAAATTAGTAAATTGTTTAGCTAATTCAAATTTCAATTTCAATGAACGATAGTTAATGAGGGGAATGTGATGAGAATTATTAGATTCTATATATTTAAAACCTTCAAACAGATTTTCTTTGAACAAATAATCAAAAAAAAAATATGAAAAACTTTAAATGAAAAAAAAAAAAAAATTTACTTAAAACAGGAATGCAAGGAGGAGAAAAGTTTTTAAGTAGGCGGTTATAGTTTGAAAATTCAAGAAACTTGACACAATCTTCAAATTTGGCACAATGTTGTTTGCTCATCATTTCTTTGAATTCAAGTTGAAACCCAACCAAAGCATTGGTAAACGCACCAAGCAAGTCAAAATTTTTTTGATCAAAAAGATCCTTTTAAAAACAAATATTAAAAATTTTGAAAAAATTTAAATAGCAAAGTTAGAAAAAATGTTTTGAATTAAATTATTTATTAAAATGATTTTTACGAAAGAAATCAATAAGAAAGGTAAAAAATGATTGTGATAGGATGTATGAATGTCAGTTTCCTTGCTTTTTCTGACTGTTTCATGGACCCATGAGAAAATTCGGTTATGAAATTCACTCATTCGAGAGATGTATTCATTTGAGCATTTCACTCCTATTAAAGAAAAAAAAAGTAAGAAGAAACGGAAAAAAAAATAGAAAGAAGAAAAAAAATGTTAAAATTAAAAAAAAAAACAAAAAACTATTTCAAATATTATCACCTCCGTATTGGTCTGTCATTATGGTGTTATCAAAAAAATCGCAAGTTTTGATCCTTTTGAAAAATTTGGAGTGAGCTACGGTCAAAGAGCGAGCAATCTCTAATGAAGTATATTCTGAGAGAAATTTGTCTCCGAAATTTTCTTTTATATCATAATCTGGGTATTCTTCTATTCGTTCCTAAAATCAGTTTTTATTTTAAATCCATTATGAAAAAAAAAATATATAAAATATAAACATCTTTGAAATAGTAGCTGAAAAAGTGAGATTTTTAAATTTAAATTGATACATTTCTACTTTTATCAAATTTTTATTTAAATTTTGAACTGATAATTAAAACACTGTCTATTTATATGGGGAATATTTTCATTCAAACACAAATAAATACATAAAAAATGAAAAAAAAATTACAGAAAAACCGGATATTTTGAACACTACCAACGAAAATTTTGGATTAAATTTCTCAACTAAGTTAGAAAGTTTGACAAAGAAAGGTATATCATCATGGTAGAATGTCATGTGAAAGAGTCTCTTGTAAAAACTAAGGATTTTTAGGACGTTGACAATTGCCTTATTCTTTCCATATTCTGTTATAGAGTCTGGTACATCTGCTATTTGATATATCTTATCTAACAACCTTAGCGAAATAATAAAATAAAAAAATAAAAAATAAAATAAAAAATAAAAAATAAAAAATAAAAAATAAAAAATAAAAAATAAAAAATAAANAATCCTTTTGTGTAATTTCCTATCATTCTTATTAAATTGTTTTTGTTTTGGAGAAAGAAAAATAGTTTTTAATTTTTATATTTTTTTTTTATATTTATTTATTTTTATCAATTTTTTTATTTTTCTTTAATTTATAGACATGTTCAAGTTCCTCAACTTTCAAGAAAATGCGATGACGAAAACTGCAAAGGAGGGTTGAAAAAAGAAGGATTGAGATACAATGCAATGATAAACAAAAAAGTAAAAAAATAATTTTAAATAATAAAAAAAAAATAATTTTTTTTTTAAATTAAATTCTGCAATATTTTAAATTTTTTTTTAAATTATTTTTTTTTTGATTTAATTTTTTTTAACGAAGTATTTGCAAGAATGTAATTTGAATGCAAAGTTGTCGGACGTTTCTTTGGTGTTGGGCTCATCCATGCAAGTTTCTCCTTTCTGCCAGTATCCTTCTTTAGCCACCAAGTTTAGTGGTAAAAATAAAAAACAAAAACAAAAACAAAAACAAAAATATAAAAATAAAAATATTGAATAAAAATAAAAAAAATATTAAATAAAAATAAAAATAAAAATAAAAAATAAAAATAAAAATAAAAATAAAAAATAAAAAATAAAAAATAAAAAATAAAATATAAAAATATTAAAATATTAAAAATTAATTTTATAGTTATGGTAAAAAATAAATTTAAATTTATACTCTTTCATTTTTCTTACTTCTTTGATGAAACATAATGCTTGTGGGTGTTTAATAGGACATTTATACCATCCTGGAGACCTGAGTCTTTTTCGAGAATAAATTCAAAAAGTTGGTTCAAAGAAGCAAACTTCAACTCATTATCTTCTGTGATAATATTCACTCCTTCTTTTCTTTTTTCATTCCAAAAATTGAAGCCTGTTTAAATTAAAAAAAAAGAAATTGATCGAAAATAAAAATAATTATTTTAAAAAATTAAAAAAATTATTAATTATTTTAGTTACATTTCATTCTATAGTTGTCCTTATAACTTCTTTGCTTGTCAATGACTGTACCCCCGAACTCTATCTCCAATTTCCTCTTCCAAATCTTATTATTAAAATAATTAATAAAATAACGGCATAAACATTAAATTTGCTTTTTACGTATTCTTCCTCTAATTTATTGAATTAAAATTTATTAATTTTGCAAAAAAATTATAATTTCATACCCACTAATTTATTCCATTCTTTGGATACCAGAGCACTATATGAATAAAATTGTTAAATTCAACTGAAAATTTGTTAGTAAAAATGATCGAGAATTGGATCAATATTAATCAACATATTCAAATATCATAATATAATATCAATTATGTTTCCAAATTATATGACTCAGATTAAATCATCACAAAAAATTTTCACTATAGAATATAAATATTACCATTTTGTCAAATCTTCTCCATTCAAATAAATGTATATGTTGAATCCTTTTTGGAGAGATAAAAAAATTAATAATTTTGAAGATTTTAAGTGATTATATATATTATTACTTAAAAATTTGGGCAATGCGAACATAGTCAATTTTTTTTTTTTTTGACTAAAACACAAAGCGGATATCTTTATTTAAAATGGTATATCAAGATGATAGATAAACTTTAATTGGGAATCATTTCAATTCTTATCCAAAAACTGAATGATGGGGTTGATTTGTTCATCACACATCAAAGCAGGAGCATGACCAACATTATCAAATTCTAACAATTGGAAAGAAGGACCCCTGGTCCTCATCAATTCAATGGTCTTGCTCGTCAAAAGATCAGAGTCTTTGCCTCTGTAAATGAGAAGATTGGCTTTGATCTTGTCCCAGATCTCCCATTGCTCAACATCCTTCCATTCCTTGATGCTTTGGAAGAGAATGTTGATGCTTGGATCATAATTTCTGATGTATCCCTTGCTGCTTTCATCATAAATAAGAGAATTCTTGGATAAATGGATCCATTGTTCTAATCAACAAAAATTTTGAATCAATGGTGAATATATACTTTAAAATTTTTTTAATTATGTGAATGAACATATCTTCTTGTTATTCATTTTAGATTTTGATTTTACCATTTGTGAGATTTCCAAATTGACTGTAGATTTTCTTGAAATGTGGCACAGATTCCTCAATACTGTTGAATATTGGCTCATTTCCAGTATATTGGGATAGTCTGCTCAATGCTTCCCCAGAGATTACAGCACCCATATCATTTAATACCAATTTGGTGATGATTGTATTTTTCAAGGATGTGAGATACATCCCTATTATGCCTCCCATTGAGGTACCTAAATATGAATCATATCTTGATAAATCATGTATTTGAAATATATATATGAATGAAAATTTTTTTGTAAGAATTTAATATGCTCGATATAATTTGGATCAATTTTTATATTTCAACATATGATGGTATA
>JAMYWO010000366.1:7500-14362 GCA_024220525.1 Cochliopodium minus | reverse complement strand
CATTCTCCTCTCCAATAGTACAAACAATAACTATGAAATGATGAAATATTTGATTGAAGAAGTGAAATGTGACGTAAATCTCAAAAATGATGTAGGTGATACTGTTCTTCATTGTGTGGGCAGGTTAAATAAAAATAGGAATATTTTAAAGTATTTGGTTGAAGATGTCAAGTGTGATGTTAATCTCAAAAACAAATATGGAGAAACGGTCTTGCATTCTAGCAGTACCAACCCCAACTTTGAAATGATGAAATATTTGATTGAAGAAGCCAAATGTGACGTTGAACTTAAAAATGATGACGGAGACACCATTTTCCAGTACGTTTGTAGATTTAACAGAAAATTGGAAATTATGCGATATTTATTGGAAAAGAAATGTGATGTCAATCTTTCAACCAAATATAGTAAAACTCCTCTTCACTTCTATTTTTATTTATTGGACAATGAATTAAACTTTGAAAACGTGAAATCTCTCATCATCCTTTCTCTTTGTCACGGTTTCATTTTGAATTCACAAAATGAAAACAAACACACCATAAAAGACATTATTCTCTCTAAGAATGAATCATATGGAGTCCTCTTTGAAAATATTGAAAACAAAATTCTTTGGAAGCCGAATGATCACAAATACTTTTCAAACAAAATCCAAAATTGTATTCTCCATTTTTTGGTTTGTTACAAAATAAAGTTCTCAAAGATTTTTCATTTCAAAATTTCCAAGTATGTTTTGTTTGAAATTTTCAATTACTTTGTTGCTTTCACTTTGCTACCTTCAGAACCTTCAGAAGAGAAGAAAAAGTTGGTTTCTGAGATCATCTTCATCAAAAATAAGCAAATCTCGAATATGGAACAACAAAACTCAAAGAAAATCAAACTTTTGAGCGAGGAGAACAGAAGCAAAGATGAAAAAATAAAAGAATTGGCTCTTCTAAACGAATCTTTGGTTCTAGAAAACCAACAAAAGGATCAGAGAATAAAAGAACTTTTAGGAGAGATATCTTTTTTGAAAAATTAGGATTAGAAAATTATTCTTCAATTAAATTAATTTTTTCTATTGTAATAGATCCAGTCAATAAATAATAAATTTTTACATTTTTAAATACTCTAAATAAATAGAATTTAAATATCACAAGCATCATATTTTTGTTTGAAAAGTTAAGCCAAAAAGGATATTCTTTATTTTACCAAAACGAAAAATGAGAAACACCTCTTAAAATAATAAAATTTCTAATAGAATACATGGTTTTGAATTTTTAAAAAACATCAAAGATTTTATATTAAAAAACCATAAAAGATATTATTCTCTAAGAATGAAACATATGGAGTCCTCTTTGAAAATATTGAAAACAAAATTCTTTGGAAGCCGAAAGATCACAAATACTTTTCAAACAAAATCCAAAATTGTATTCTCCATTTTTTGGTTTGTTACAAAATAAAGATCTCAAAGATTTTTCTTTTCATAATTACGAAATATGTTTGTTTGAAATTTTCACCTACTTTGTTGTTTTCACTTTACTCAAAACTGTCAAAGAAAAAAAAAAAAAATTGAATGATAAATAAAAAATTGATTGTAATTCTCTTTATAATTTTGATATTCTTGTTCATATTTATCAGCAATAACAACAATGAAGAAAAAGCAAGCCGCTCCACTTCAGTGAAGAAGAAAGAAGACTTGCAGATCAAATTCATTCAAAATAGGATATTAAATGTGGCCAAATCACAATATCAACCTACTTTCTTTATGATGCTGCATGATCAAACTTATGATATGTGGATATCTGGCGAATTATTCAAAAATGGATATTGGGAAAAAAATAATAGGTATTAATGAACTCAATTTTCATATTTTGAATAACAACAGATCTAAGATCAACCATAAATAATTTCATTTTGATTCCCGAACCATTATTTTAAAAAATTCATCTATTTTCAAGTGATATAATACATGGTCTCTTTCAAAATGAAAAGTTCAAAGAATATGGAAATACATTTATTGATGTGGGAACAAATCTGGGTAAAAGAAAAAAAAAAAAAATACAAAAACTTATCCAAATTTTTATGTTTTTGACAATCTTGAAATTGATATTCTTTTTTAAACTTTATTTTAAGGTTGGTTTGTATTTTTGGCATCAAGTGCTGGAGCAAATGTTTATGGTTTCGAACCATTAGAATATAACAGGGAACTGATTGAATTGTCGCTTAGAATGAATCCGTCATTAGAACCGAGAATAAAAGTGATTGGAAAAGCAGTTCAGGAAAATCCCGAGAAAATAGACAAGGAATTGTGTGTCGAGTATGACGAAAGTCGGAACTTGGGAAACGGACAAATGATCAACAAATTTTCAAAGGAAACTGGCTGTGACGGAGAAGTTACCTATTCAAGCACCATAGACCATGAATTATACCACCTTTTTGGCCCAAAAGATGTTCCACTCTTTATGAAAATAGATATTGAGGGTTATGAGCTTCTTGCTTTGAAAGGTGCCTCCAAAATTTTGAAAGATTTTCCTCCTTGCTTCATTTTGTATGAGAACAAGTTCAGAATGATTGATTTGGACAAAAATATTGTCATTAAGTACTTGGACGACTTTGGTTATCATTTTTGTAGGAAGATCGGAGGTGTTGACGATTTAGCTGTTCACCAAACTTGTTTTGATATTGCCTATTTCGTCAACTGCACCACTGTTTTGCCCAAAAAGAATGTTAAACCAAGAAACAAAATTAAATCTATTTAAAAAAAATTTAAGTTCATTTTAGTACCAGCTTGATTTTATATTATGTGAATAAGTTTTAATTTTGTTGTGCAAAATGGAAAGAATCAAATATGTTTGAACATTTGAGTCAGAATTCCTTAATGCAAATTTTGAAAAAAAAAAAAAAAAAAAAAAAAAAAAAAAAAAGATATTTTTGAAGCCATTGATCGAAGCAATTAAATGAGATTGAGAACGTATTTCTTCTTGATATCAGGCTTATTTCTCTTTTCATTATATATAATTCTTATAGTGTATGATGCTATGACTTTCAAAGATACACAGTCAGTATTGAAAAAGATAGAAGAAAAGACTCAAGATATCAAGGTGGAGGATTATGAAGCACGAAATAGGAGATCATTCATGTTCTATGCCACAGATGACATCTATCTGTGCAGCTGTTTCATATTGATTTCCACCATTCAAGAGAATATCAAAGATAAACAGGTATGGTAACAAATATCTTGTCATTACACCGCCCAATATATTTATATCGATAACATATATGGATCAATATCCAAAAATGATCACAATAAAAGATTGGAAAAATGAAAAATCACTGTAAAATGGAAAAATTATTTATAATCATATAATTATTTATATTTATTTCTTTATGAAGAAATACAGATATAGATAATAAATTATAGATAATAAATGAAAGTATTTGAGAATGATTATTTTGTCATTATTCAGAAAATAAAATGTTCATTAACATTTATATACATTTTTCTTATAAATTAATTTTTCCAATCTTTTTTAAAATGTATTGAAAATTTGTTTGGTAAAAAATGATATAATTGGATCAATATTATTTATCAATATCATAAGGGTTGGGAAATTTTTTTTTCTTTTTTAATACACCTCCAGACACATATTTTTAACACGATAAAAAATCATTCATCTCTATATTGGAGATATATCTTCTAATATACAATTGATATTACATACAGTGTATGGTGATTCGCATAATTATGCAAATTATTTTTCCTTATGAATTTTTTAATTATGAATATTATTTTTTATCAAAAAAAAATACAAGTAATAAATTTAATTCAAATTTTTGGTAAAGTTATAATCTATTTTTTCCCTTTCTTGATAATAAATGGAAATGTTTCTCGCAAAATCTAATTAGAATAAAGAATAAAGAATAAATGAATAAAATTAAAAAATTAAAAAATAAAATTCGTTTGAAGAAAATACAAGACTATGATTTTAATATCCTTGTGAAGAACAGTATCAAGGAGAAGAAATGGGAGATCTCAGAAAAACTGAACACTACGTTGATAGGCGTAGATCTTATCAGTGCTGTAGGAGGAGATCCTGCATGGAGCAAAAGTCTCACGAAATTCATCGTCTTCAATCAAACCAAGTACAATTTTTTATTTTCCATTTTTTCATTTTATTTTAGTTTTATTTATTATTATTATTTTTATTTTTATTATCAAATTTATTTTTATTTTATATTTTTATTTTTCAATTATTTATTTTTATTTTTATTTTTATTTTTATTTTTATTTTTTTATTTTTTATTTTATTAATTTTATAAAAATAAAAGATATGAAAGAATCGTCTATCTGGATTGCGACAGCATAGTGAAAGATGACATCTCTTATCTTTTTGACCTTCCCCAACACTTTTTGTACATGCCCTCTGCTTATTGGCTCGACTCTTACAACTTTGGGACTTCTGCTTTGATGGTCTTGATCCCTTCCAATGAAGCATACAATCAGTTGATTTCTGCTTCCAGAAATTCTATGTTTGACATGGATATCATCAATGAATTGTAAATAATTTCTTATTTATTTTATTTTTTAATTCAATTTATTTATTTTTTACATTTTTTTTTAACACTTTTTTTATTTTTTCCATTTTTTTTTTAATTTTTTTAAATAAAAAACTTTCGTTTTCTTTTTTTATCAAATTGTTTAAAAAAATTATTTTTAGATTGTCATTTATTTAAAATAAAATAAAACTAAATCAACATTTCTTCATTAAATAGATTTAAATATAGACTGAAACTGCTTAAAGACCCGTTGTTCGTTTTAAACGGAGATTTCATCCCTAGTGCCACCTCCCCCTCCAAGTTTAAAGGCTACACCATAGAAAAACTCTACAACTATACCAAGATCGTTCATTTTTCGGAATCACACCTAGGCGGGTATGGAAAGCCTTGGAATAGCCCCGGCTCCGTTGTTCAGAATGACGATTCTCATCACAGCTATTCCAAATTTTTCAACTTGTTTTGGGAGAAACAAAAGATATATTGCGCTCATACCATATATCCTTGGTAGAAATTCATTAGTTGTTTTTTATTACAAAAAATTGTAACATACAAAAATATTAAATTAATTTGTTTTATTATTTTTCATAACATTCTTTTTTTTTAAATGAATACAAATACCATGCAATTATCTTAATAAAAAAATAAAAAAATAAAAAAATAAACATTATGAAGATAGATTTGATAGATAATGATAGCTTGATCTATAGTGCACTTAAAAAGTTCCCAGATTTAAGTTACAATGTTGTCAAGAAAATTTTGGAGAGAAATAACTATCGCTTCGATCAGAAATGCCACAATGAATTGCTGGAAACTGCATCCAAGAATTACACCAACAATGATCAAGTAAGAAAATATAATAGGTGTAATAAAATCTTATTTTTTTTTTACTTTAGATAAACCATTCATATCCTTCTTATAATCGATCCTTATATAAATCTAATCTGGCATTGATTGATTTCAAAACAGAAATACCCCATGGACAATCGAAAGAAGCGATATGCCTGCAAATCCCCAAAGATGGGAAATATCTGATCGAATATAGCTTCTTATCATGCACCCAATCTCCTCATTTGTGGTTCTATTATTCCTTTCAATATGGGAAAGAAAAAATTCCGCGATGTTTGAGTTACCAGCATTACAGCCATTGGTTTCCCATCAATGTAAAGATCGAGGCTGAGTTAAAGGAGAAAGATGAAGTGAAATTATCTTTGTTCCATGAAAAGACTTATCCCAATCCAAAAGCAAAGCATTTCATCATCAAATTGACCCCTTTAAATTAAATAGAAAATTAAAATTGTATGTGATAAATCGATTTAATATATTGGATATAACCCATTATACAATTGAAATTAGTGCTGATTCGCAAATTTTTTATTCTTATTGAAACTTACAAATTTTTTAATAAAAAAAAAATGAATACAATACATTCTTTTTCGAGTTCCCATTCGGTCATAGTCAAGATTGGGAAAGCATGTAATATAATTTCCTAAACTTTTTTATATCCTCAAAATATGATGTTTTTTATTAACTCATAATTTCAGTATGGGGTTGGGGAAGGAATGAAAATGGTCAATTAGGAAAAGAAGGATCCTCAAATTTAGCCCCAGTGAGATTGATAGAAATGGAGGTTTGTACAAACAAATATAAAAGCTAATCCAATTTATGTTTGATATTTTGCTATCCCCTTTAGGAATTGGATTTATTGGCGATATCATGTGGTTATACTTTCACATTTGGTAAAAATCAAAAATTTTTTTTTTAACTGAAAACAATAATATTATTGACCCTACCAAATAATTTATGGTGAGATCATTTTAATGATAATCCACATAATTGAATTTAAAAAGAGAAGTTTATTTAATTTTTTTTCTTTTTTTTTTTCTTTTTTTAAATATTTTTTTTTCTTTATTATTTTTTGATAAAAAGGAATCAACGAGGAACAAACACTGATCAGAATTTATAACCAGAGTAAAACTTACAGCCATCCTGTCAACTTTATGGTAAATGGAAAAATCGTTCAAGAAAAGTTCATTCAAGTGGCTTGTGGGGATAATTTTGCTGTGGCCTTAGTAAACGATTAACATTATTTGTTTTTTTGTTTTTTTATTTCTTTATTTTTAATTTTATTTATTTTTATATTTATTTTTATTATTTTTTATTTTATTTCTTAATTTTGTGATTTATTTAGACAACCTCGGGGAAAATTTTTCATTGGAGCCAAAATGGCAGTTTAGTAGAATACATAACTCCAACCATTTTTGAAATAGACCAACCATTCACCTTGGTTACGTGTGGAGAGTATTTTTTATTTTTATTTTTTAATTTTTTA
>JAMYWO010000366.1:0-5000 GCA_024220525.1 Cochliopodium minus | reverse complement strand
AACTAAAATAAAATTTATATATTAAAAATTAAAAATAAAAAAATTGATTAAAAAAAAATAAAAATTTTTTTACAGATTCTTCCAAAAATTTAAATAGTTTTGGTTTGTTAGTGACCACATTTGAAAACAAACAAATAAAATCTTCGGAAAAATCGATCTAAAAAAAAAACAAAAAAATTATTAATTAAAATTTTAAATTATTATTTTTTATCATTTAATTTTTTAGTTTTTAATCTTTTTGAATAAATTTTTTTAAATTTTTATTTTTATTATTTTTTTTTTTATTTTCAAATTTAATTATTTTTATAATTTAAATTTATTTTTATTGATTATTTTTTACGAGAGCAGATAAATGTTTGGAGTATTTGAAGAGAGTGTTGGACATTTCTATGAATTGCTGGACACCTTCTTCTGATTCGGGAAAAGATATGGTTTCTTTGATTTGTTTGTTGATGATGTTGATTCCTTGCTCGAAAAAATTCAGTCTAGCACTGAAACCTAATTTGAAAAGTACAAAAATCAAAAATAAAATCAAATAATCAAATAATAAAAATAACAAAATAAAAACTTTTAATAAAAAATAGAAAAATAAAAAATGAAAAATCTTTAAAAATAAAATAAAAACCAAAAACCCAAAAACCAAAAATAAAATCAAAAAAATAAAATTCATAAAATAATAAAAATAAAATAATAAAAATCAAAAAATAAAAATGATAAATGATAAATAAAAAACAAACAAAAAATTCATAAAATAATTAAATAAATAATAAATAATAAAAAAATAAAAAAAAATTCGTAAAAAATAAAAAATTCATAAAATCAAAAAATAATACAAAATTAAAAACAAAATTAAAAATTAAAATGACAATAAAAAATAAGAAATGATAAATAAAAACAAACAAAAAATTCATAAAATAAGAAAAAATAAAAAATAAAAAATAAAAACCAAATAATAAATAAATCAAAAAATAAAAAATAAATAAAAAAAATTATTCAAATAGAAAATAAATGTGATATGCAAAATATTTTCAAAAATTTTTTTTTATTTTTACCAGTCAAATCTTTAAAGCAAAGAAGAAAGTTAATAATGTCAGGGAAGATTTTTTGGTAATTCTCTGATATTTTGAGTTTGTAGATCACTGTCAAAATGTCCAACATAGAATTTTTTTTCTCCACAAGTATCGAAACTGTTTTTTGGAACAAAAGGGAAAGGTAATGTGACTGGAATGAATAAATTAAAATAAAAATAAAAATTTAAAGATAAATAAGAAAAAAAATAGAAATAAATAATATTAAATAAATAAAAATAAATAAAAATAAATAAAAATATATAAAAATAAATTAATTTAAAATAAAATGAATGAGTAAATAAAAACAAAAATAAAATAAAATTTTTTAAAAAAATTGAAATAATATTAAAATAAAATTAATTATTTTTTTTTACTTCATTTTGAGAAGGAAAATTTTCACAATAATGTTTGAAAATGATTTCGGGTGCGCTTGAAAGGTTGAAGGCGTCTTTGAAGCGAAGACCATAAGAAGAGTCATCTGAGAAGGTGATGTTGATGGTGTCTTTTAACATCATATCCACCCAAATCTTTTTTTCAAATGCAAAAAAAAAATAAAAAATAAAAAATTAAAAAATAATAATAAAAATAAATAAAAATTAATAAAAAAATAATAAAGAATAAAAAAATAAATAAAAATAATATGTGTGAAAATAAAAAATAATAAAAAAATAATAATAAATAAAAATTAATAAAAAAATAATAAAGAATAAAAATAATAAAAAAATAAAAATGAAAAAATTAAATAATAAAAATAATAAAAAAATAAAAATGAAAAAATAAAATAAAGAATAATCAAAATAAAAAGAAAAAACAAAAAAAATAATATTTAAATAATAATGTAATAATAAAAAAATTTTACTTTGAGGAGATTAATTTTGGATTCTTGCTTTTCTGTATTGGACACGATTAAGCTGTCCTTCAAAACAAAGTCAGAGTTCTTTACTCCGAAAGTGTTTTGAGAGATGTTGTTAAGTTGAGCAATCAAACCTGATAAGAAAAAATAAATCAATAAAAAAAAATAAATAAAATAATAAAATAATAAAATAAAAAATAAAAAAAAAATCAAAAAAAAAAATGAAAAAGAATGAAAAAAATGAAAAAAAATGTTGCCATCTAAACTTATTGTTTGAAGATCAGATTTTCCCCAATCAATTCTTTGTTGAGAAAGTTTCTCCCAATTAAAGGATTCCAAATCAGATTTATCAAAAATAGATTTTTTTATTTTCTCAATTACGTCATACTGTCCAATCCCTTTGATATTTACAAAAAAAAATTTAAAAAATTTATTTTATTTTAAATTTATTATTTATTAATTTGATAATTTTTGAATTTTTTATTATATTATTTTCTATTTTAAATTTATTATTTATTTTTTTTGAATTTTATTATATTATTTTATTTTATTTTCTATTTATTCAAAAATTGCTCATAATTTTAAAATTTCTACAGAATTTATATTTTTTTGTTTGTAAGTTTTTTATTTTTAAATTTTATTTAAATTTTTTATTTTTTTGTTTATTTTTGACTCTATTTTATTTTTTAATATTTTTTCTTTAATTTTATTTTATTTTTTATTTTTTATTTTTTATTTTTTATTTTTTATTTTTATTTTTTTTATTTTTTATTTTTACTTTATTTTATTTTTTCTTCTTATTTACCCCTTAAATTAGATAAAATGTTTTTCATTTCTGAGAATTTTTCAGGCAGTTCGATTTTTTTGGAAGACGAATCCCTAAAGTACTTGAACTCGTCCAACTTTTCGAAGGCCATCATGTAATACCTCCAATTCAAGTGGTCTTTCTTTTTCTCGTCGTTCGGGTGCAAATCATTTTTGGAGTATTTGGCCTCTAGGAAATAAAAATAAAAATCATAAAAATAAAATCATAAAAATAAAAATAAAATAAAATAATGATTAATAAAATAAAAATAAAAATAAAATCATAAAAATAAAATCATAAACACAAAATTATAAAAATAAAATAAAATAAAAATAAAATAAAATAAAAAATAAATAAAAATGATAAAAATAAATCAAAATCAAAAAATAAAATAATAAAAAAAGAAAATAAAAAAATTATAAAAATTAAAAATTATAAATTAATAAAAAATAAAAATCAAATAATTGTAAAAAAAGTAATAAAATATTATTAATTATGGTTTATTAAATTTTTACCCAAATTAATTAATGTATTACTCATCGTTCCAATGTGAAGTATAGCTGATTTTCCTTGTTTGCGTAGTTGGGTGATGAGGTTGGAGTATTGTTGGACTTTCTTTTGGGAATTCAAATTGTAAGCCAAACATTGTTCTATTAGTTTGTTTTGAAATATAGAGGAATTGACAATCTAAAAATAAAAAAATAAAAAATAAAAATTGAAAAAAATAATATTTAAAAAAATTTTTAAAAAATAAAATAAAAATAAATAAAATAAAAATAATAAAAATAATTAAATTTAAAAAAAAAATTGAAAAAAAAATAAAAAAAGTTTTAATAAAATGAAAAATAATTAAAAAATAAAAAAGTAAAAAAATAATTTTTTTTTTTACTTTAGGAGGTTGTTTAAATGTTTCTAGAGACAAAGAAATGCAGTTGACTGAGAAAAAATTGTTTTCATTTAATAACTCTTTGAGGACATCACACCAGAAAGAGAATCTCTCACTCCTTTCTTTGGGATTTTTTCCGCTGAGAATACTTGTTTTACAAAAGGAATTTAATTTATTATATTGTTCCACCCATGTTTTTACAAAGAAGCCTTTAAAATAAATTTACAAAAGTTTTTAAAAAATTAAAATAAAAATAAATAAAAATAAAAAAATTTTAAAAAATTTTAAAAATAAAAATATTTAAAACAAGAAAATAAAAAAAAAAAAATGATTGAAATTTAAAATAATTGAAATTTTCTTACATTTCTCTTTTTCAACAAAATAAGTCCTCAACTTTACCTTGGAGAAATAAAAAGCGTCAATAGCAGTAATGACCTGAGCAACATCAGAAGGAAACTTCTCAAAAATAGAATAAGCCCCCTCCAAAGTGAAAAAACAAGGCTGAGGAAGATTATTATCGACAGTGTTTCTAGTCTTATTGTGAAACTTTTGTAACAAAGTGTCAGAGAATTTCGCGAAGAAATCGTTCATTGCATTGTACATTTGCGGGTCGTTCCAACAGAAATAGTCGTCGTTCAAGATCCAGTCCTCGAGGAAGCGTGAGATTTGGATTGGTGTGTAGGAGGCTGATTGCGTGCATTTTTTGGAGAGGATATGCACTAATTCCGGTCCTTTGGTGAATTCGCTCCAACAAATCTTAAGTATCTTGTCATCAACGGCTTTATTGAAAAAATATTTAATTTTTTTTCATTTATTTTTTTATTTTTTAAAAAAATATTCAAAATATTTTCATTTGTTTATTTTTTAAAAAATTTTTTATATTTTATTAATAAATTTCTTCTTTGACATTTATAATTTTTTAAATTTTTTCTTTTTTATTTTTTTTATTTTTTTTATTTAAATTAAATTAATGTTTTTGTTTAAACTTTTTTTGTTTTTACTTTCTTGTAAATTGTCAATGATAAAATTGATTATACTCTCCAATGTACCACATCTTATTGTGGGAGGATTGAAGTAAGAAAAGCAGAGAGTGGGTTTGTTTTTGATTCCATTAACACACATAACACTTCCTGAACCACAGCTCACGTGATCTATTCTAACCTGCTCTGACCTAAATTTAATAAGTGTAGGAATCTCCACATCCTTTCCTTTTTTTGTGATATCCTTTTTTAAGAATTTTAAAAAATTGAAAATAAAAATGTAAATGGAAATAAAGAATTAGAAATAAATGAATATAAAACAATAAAACAATAAAACAAAAAATAAAAATAAAAATAAAAATAAAAATAAAAATAAAAATAAAAATAAAAATAAAAATAAAAATAA
>JAMYWO010000365.1:0-35252 GCA_024220525.1 Cochliopodium minus | reverse complement strand
TATTATTTATTATTTATTATTTATTATTTATTATTTATTATTTATTATTTATTATTTATTATTTATTATTTATTAATAATTATTTATTATTTATTATTTATTTTTTATTATTTATTATTTATTAATAATTATTTATTATTTATTATTTATTTTTTATATTTATTATTTATTAATAATTATTTATTATTTTTACAATATTTTTTATTTATTTATTTAAATATTTTGTTATGAAAAGAATAAAAGCGATTATGATGGGAAAAGAAGAAGGAGAGAAAAATGTGGCATACAGCATTTTAGAAAAATCTATTAATGGCCATCTTTCCCCCTCTTTACTCATTCATTTCCCTTTTCCCCCCTCCCTCCCCTCTTCCCTCCCCTCTTCTCGTTCCTCTTCTCATTCCTCTATACCAGAGTGGATGGAGAAACAAATGAAGAGGTTTGCAAATGTGTTACCATCAGTGAAAGAAATAGGGGAGGAAGTATCTATATTTCCTCCTTCTTTTCTTTCTCTTTTTTCTTTTCGTCCTTCCCTTGTTTCCAATGCCATCTCTTTTTCTATTCACATCAATCGTCTTACTCAGGTCTATTGATAATATAAAAAATATACTTTAATAAATTTAATTATAAAATATTTACTATAATAAAATATTTACTATATTAATTTAATAATAATATTATAAATATTATAAATAAAATTATAAATAATATTATAAATAAATATTATAAAATTAGAATCTTAAAAAAATGTTTTTTTGTTTCAAACAAAACAGGAAGAAGAAATTTCAGTTTTCAGATCAACCATATTCCCAACCTTTTATTCGTATCAACAAGTTTCTCAAATCTTGGAAGACAAAGGTTAAAAATTTATCAATTTTCTATTAAATATAAAAATAAAATAAAAAATATTAAAATAAATTAAAACAAATATAAAATAAATTAAAATAAATTAAATAAATTAAAATAAATTAAAATAAATTAAAATAAAGCGGGGGAAGAAAAAAGTGAGGAAAGGAAAGTAAAAGTGTTGATGGACATAGCATTTCAACAAAGAGATTTAAGAATGAGAGAAAAAAAAGAAGAAATGAAACCTTCATTTCAAAATCGTTTGATTTGTGCTCTTTGGGATTCTCATCATGCAAATAACATCCCCTCTTTTAAAATCAATCCCAATGATCTCCACATTTTGATAAATGGTAATTTTATTTTTATTTTTATTTTTATTTTTATTTTTATTATTAATTTTTTTAATTCACAGGCCTGTTAATTCATTTCATTATAATTTAATTTATTTTTACAATAGAATTGTCTTCGTTTGCTTCTCAAAAATTTTTTCAGTTAATAACAAGTCATTTTTTGGAGTACCCACAACTAACTGTCCACAAAGAATATCAAACAACAAATATGATACACGCAACTCAATTTTTAAAAGATCATTTCCCTTTTCTTGTTTCTCGTTTATTGTCTCCTTCATATGAGTCGTTTGTTTCTCTCGAAGAAACTCTCTATTGGATAAGAAGAAATGTTTTATTTGAAACTAGTATGTTTAAAATTCTTGATGATGATCGTATCTTTTGCTTTCGTTTGTATGATTGGTGCAGAAGCCAATTACGTGAGATAGGATCAAATAACATCAATGATGTAAACATTAGTTTTCAAACAACTTTAATTTTATTAACCGAATTTTTTGCTTAGTTGGTTGTTGTTTGCCAAATTAAAAATGTTTCCACAGAAAATAATGAGACAACTATTGAATTGGTTCCTCTTCTTGATGATTCTCTCTCTTTCACTCTAAAAGTCTTACTACACACACAAACTAAAGAAAGAACTGAATCCTTGAAAGGGGATGAGCCCAATAATTCTCTATTTCTTCAAAAACATGAAAATGTTGAATCTCTGTTGCCAAACATGATTTACAAGGTTAAATTCCTTCGAATTCATCCAGAGAAGAAAATAATAATTGCAACAAAACACGAATTTGATAAATTCAATATCAAAGAAGATGACTTTTTTGAAGAAATTTTTTAAACTGAAAATTAAAATATTTATTAATGGTTCAAATTGTGAAAAGATTATTAATTGATGATAACTTTATCAGTTGAAGATCTTCCAAATACTTCAGGGGAGTACATTTCCTCTGCAGATGCTGGTGGAACCACAAAAGTTCCCTTGGTGGTTGCTCTGGCGATGTACTTGTACTCATATTTTCCTTCCCACAACAAAGATTGAAAGGCTTCTGCTCTTTCATCTCTCAAGTTTTGATGTTCATACCAGTTAGTAGGATGATACCATCTCCAACTGTATGGGTTGAACCCTCCTAGCTTGTTGCTCTCCACATCTCCTCCAGTTCCTAATTAAAAAAGTTGAAAAAATTTTAATAAAGTAAAATGACAAACCTGCTCCTCCTTTAAGGTAAGGGTTAACAATTTCAAGACCTGCAGGAAGTTTATCAACTGAAAGTTTTTGGATTTTATAGAATTAAAATTAAAAAAGAATTTAAAAAAAAAACCTAGAGCTACATGATATCTACGGGAAGTGGTGATCATATCTATTTTAACGAGTACCTTTTGTCCCAAAGAAAAATGCCTAAAAAAAGTTAATTTGAAAAAGAAAAGAAAAAAAAGAAAAAAAATTACCAAACACCATTTTCATCTTTCTTTACATGATCTTTGCTGTCAACACCTTCGTAACTTCTCTTGATAAAGAAACCATAAGAAGATTCTTTCAAGTCTAAACTTTTAGGAGCATAACTCAAACCCAATCTGTAGTACAACCTTCCTTTTCCTTCTTTTTGGATTATCAATGGTTTTGTTTCTTCTCCTTCAACAACATGTTTCATTGGTATATTCACTATGTTTGTATCTGTTGTTCTTCCTTTCCATTTTTGTTCTCCAGCATAATCTTTAAAAAAAATTTATTTATTTTTTCAAGTTTTTATTTTATTAAAAATACCTTCACCAAACCACATATGGGTGATAAATTCAGGAACATCTTTCTCATAAACAGCAAAGAATTTATCTAAAGCAACTAAAATCAATGAATTCTCTTGTGTGTTGCTCCACTTTCCCTGTTTCTTGTGAGCTAATAAACTAAATTTTTTTTTTAAAAAAAGTAAAACATAAAAATTATTTAAAATTTAAAATAATATTGAAGTAAAAATAATATGGAAGTAAAATTATAATAATAATATTTAAAATTAAACAAAAAGGACCCTTTAGCCAATTTGGGAATCAAAGAATTTTTTTCGTCAACAGTCAACAAACCCTCTAACAAAACACCATCTGTTCTTCTCTCACTGTGAAGCATGACGTATTGTCCATCATCTCCATATGATGTTACAAAGTTTGCAGTCTTTTTTAAAAAAATAAGATTAAAGTTTATTTATTATAAATAAGATTTTTTTAGAGTACCTCAGCAGTTTCATTGACTTTGTTTTTGAGATGTTTCAAAATGGAGGAGATGGCCTCTTTAGTCAAAGTGGATTGTTTAGGCTTTAAAGCAACCAGCAACCAACCAAAAGCTTCTAATGGAAAGTTTTCCAAATTTTCACTTTTGAACAATTGAACTATTTTTTTTTTTAATTATTTTTAATTAATTGATTATTTTTTTATTTTTTATTTTGTTTTATATTTTGTTTTATTATTTTGTTTTATTTCGATTATTCTTCATTTTTTATTTTTTTTGTATTACGAGCTTTGGCAGTGACGTCTTCGCCATATTTGGTCAAGGAATACAAAGCATAGGACCTGATGGAGTTTTTAGAGGAGATGCTGTACCAAGAATCAAAGTGAGAATCAATGTTTAGTAAAAATGATTTCAGTTTACTCCATACTCCTTCATCATATTTAATTCCCTTCTGTTTGCATAATGCCAACATGTGTCTTTTTTAACAAAAATAAAAAATAAAAAATAAAAAATAAAAAATATTAAAATTGAAAGAAAAAATGTACCCAACATGACAGGAGACGTAAGGGGAAGGTTTGCACCAAGAAGTGGGTTCCCAATAAGAAAAACCACCATTACCCCATTGTCTTCTTTTCAATTTGTGGAGTCCGTCTTCTAATTTTTTGTTGATTGTCTCCAAACTTGGTGATCCTTTCACTTTAAATGCAACCAATACATCTCTCAATGATCCAACCCCTATTTTTAAATTAATAATTTTATTTTTATTTTCATTATTTTTTATTTTATGATTTTATTTATTTATATTTTATGATTTTTATTTATTTTTATTTTATGATTTTTATTTATTTTTATTTTTTATGATTTTTGATTTTATTTTTTATGATTTTTGTTTTTATTTTTTTTATTACCTAAAACTCTACTGGCTAATTGTTCGTTACATTCATAAGAGTAGTTGTAGAGATAGAGGATAGAGTCAGTGAGAGATTGGAGAACAGTGGTGCTGGTGGAAACTTCTAATCCTCCAAATTGGGAATACACATCACTTGGTGCTTTCACATCTTGTAATATTATTGCCTTTTCTTCTGATATATCCCCTTTTTAAAAATAAAATGTAAAACAAAATTAAAAAAAAAAAATCTAAAAAAAAAAAAAATACCATAAGTTGCCTTTTCAATCAAAATAAAAAAATTGAAAAAAAAAAAATTAATGAATTTGAAATCAAAAATTAATATAGAATAATTTTTTTTTTTGAACAAAAGAAAATGTACAAAGGCTTCTGTGGTAGCAGGAGTGAAAATGGGGATGGTAGTTTCTGCACTGTCAGCAAAGTCTTTGGAAGCAACAACAGTTTGAAATCTGGCAATACCACTGAATTGGGTTTCTATTGGAAACTTTATGTTTATTCTTTGTGCTGGTTCCAAATTGAATGAAAACCCTCCTGAACCCTCTCTTTATAATCATTTAAAAAAGTTTAAACTTATTTTTAATATTTGTTAATTTTTTTATAATTAAAATTAATTTTTATGATTTTTTATTTATTTTATTTCTTTTTATTTTTATTTTTTTTATAATTTTATTTTACCTGATGGAAGCGTTGGTGCATCTCATGGCGATGACAACATTTAAAGATTCATCAGTTTGATTTTGAACAACAACGTTGACATCAGGTCTGTCTCCAAAGTTCAAGAATCTCGGCAATGATGGTCTCACCATCAATGGTAACACTGCTGATATATCTGACTCTCCCAACCCATATCTTTTATAATGGGTAAAACGAATAAATAAAATAATAAAATAAAAATAAATATAATAAAAAATAAATTAAATGAAAATAATAATAAATAAAATAAAAATAAATATAATAAAAAATAAATTGAATGAAAATAATAATAAATAAAATAAAAATAAATATAATAAAAAATAAATTGAATGAAAATAAACCTTTGATTGTCTGCAGCAATAGCCCATACTCTTTTGATTATTGAAAAGGAAATTGTGAAACATTTTAAAAAAAAAATGAAAAGAAGAAAGATGTGTACCTGTATCTGGTGAGATTATCGGGGAGTTTGAATTTAGTGGAGCATTTTCCATTCTTGTCAGTAACCAAAGATGGTGAAAACAATGCTAACGCATCAAAGTTTGTTCTCACTATTTTTAAAAATAATTTACAAAAAAAATTAAAAATTAGCAAAAAATAATAATTAAAAAAAATTAAAAATTTAAAAATAATTTAGAAAAATTAAAATATCAGAATTTTTTTACCTTTGATAGGTTTGTCATTGTCAAGAGCACCTTCACCATCTTCATCACATTCTTCAGAAGAATCCGTTCCGTCATCTTCACAACAGCATTTTTCTTCCCTTTCGCAACAACTTCTACTTCTACAACAATTACTACAACATTTACAACATTTCTTCTTACAACGATATTCCTCTTCTTTTTTCACTGGTATAATAAGTGATGCCTTTTTTAAAAAAAAATTTAAAAATAAATTAAAATAGAAAATAAAAATAGAAAATAAAAATAAATATAAAATAAATATAAAATAAATATAAAATAAATATAAAATAAATATAAAATAAATATAAAATAAATATAAAATAAATAAAAATAAATATGAAATCAATTAAAATAGTAAATATTGTAATAAAATTTTAAAAAAAATAAAAAAATTACCTCACCCAAGCTTTTGAGATCTTCAATATCAAATAAGAGAACTTGATCTCTGGTTCTGTATGCATTATACACACCAGAAGATCTTGAACGATAAAAAAGAGATAAAGGATTTTGAAGAGAATATCCCGCTAATGCCAATACACTCTCGTCCACCACCACAAGACATACTTCCACATTTTGAGCTACCTAAAAAAGTAAAAAATATAAATAAAATATAAAAATATTAAAATGAATAAAAATATAAAAAATATAAAAATTTTAAAATATAAAAATATTAAAATGAATAAAAATATTAAAATGAATAAATATATAAAAAATATAAAAATTTTAAAATTAAGTAAAAATAAAAAAATAATTACATCTCCCTTTTTGTTTTTGATCAAAACCTCGATGTCCAACTCATCACCAGGCGAAGTTTTTCTTTTGGAAGGGAGGGGAATGACCTCTAACTCAAATATCTTGTTCGATATTTTCACTCCTATTGATCCTGATGCTTGAGAAGGTCTGTTTTGTTTGAAATTTATAAAAAAAAAATAAAATTTTCAAAATAATTTTAAAAAAAAATTTTATTACCTCTTTGGGGCATCTTTAGCACTTTGACCAGATTCATTGATTCTATAAGTGCTTCCATTCAAGTCAACTCGGAGGGTGATTTCAGGAAGCCATTCTTTTTTGATGGGAAACTTGATTATTTCCGTTTCTGATTTCATTTCAAATGATTTCAGATGTACTGTTCCTCCACAGTCCAATATCAATGTCCCGTATGCAGGTGAAAATGGTGAAATCACTATTTTTTAATGCAATTAAAAAAATAAATTGTTTTTAAAATTAAAATTAATTCAAAAAAAAATAATTTTTTATTTTACCCAAAACTTCTCCTTCATCACCATCTTCATAAGTTTCTTTGTTGGGTATAAGAGTGACTTCTTCATTTTCTATCTTTTTATTGTTCACTCTCTTTTTATCGCTTTTTCCTCCACTTACATGAAACCCAGTCAAAGCTCTTCACATAAAATTGATATAAAAATTGATAAAAAAAAATTTTTGATAAAAAGAAAAAAAAAAAAAGGAATCACGATTTAGCTATTCTTCCTCTATCATCAAAAGTAGAAAAGAGGAATTGATAAGTACCAGGTTTGTCTTTGCTTTCAAAAGAGAAGAGAGAAGGAGATTCTTTGTTGGAAGAACTAAGCAACTTGTGTTCCACCACTTCTTCTTTTTCCTCCCACTTTGCCATTCCTCTTTCATCTTCTACTATTTCGTTCCACTTTCTCACCACTAAATAAAAAAAAATAAAAAAAAAATAAAAATAAAAATTATGAATAAATAATTTTAATCAAAAAATATTAAATTATATTTACCTTTGAGAAGTACAGGTGCTTTGTCAACGAGTTTTCCATCAATGGTGGTAACGATAAACTCAATAGGAACAGATTGATTAGGAGAACAAAATCTTTTGAGAGCTCTGTAACCAACGTAATAAGAGGATGGATGCAACAAAACATTGGTGCTAGAATTCATTGTTTGATAATTGATATCTTGTACACTTGCACTTGCAATAATGGTGATAGGTACTGGTTCTTTTTCTACCAAATTTCCGAAATAGTCTAATCTCAAATGGTGTTCTCCTTCTTTATCTGTTTTTCCTGTTTGGCTCCATGATCCAAACTATTATAAATTTAATTAAAAAATAATTAATAAATTGATTAATAAATTAAATAAACAAATAATTGATAGTTAAAAACATGATTAAAAATAATTCATAGTTGAATAAAATATTACAAAAAATAATTCATAAAAAAATAAGAAATAAAAAAGTATATTAACGTTGGTAGTCTTTTTATTGTAGAACATCCACCAAGGTTTGGTGTTTCCGAAAGAAAATCCAAAGTTACCAGGAGGGGTGTAAGAAGATTCTTTTGCACTTATATTCCATGTTACATGTGCATCATTCAAAGGTCCTGTAAAAAAAAAATAAAAAAAAAATAATTTAATTATAAATTCTTTTTCAATAAAAAGCTACCTCCTGCAAAATAAGAAGCTTTTACAGAACTAACAACAAAACCACCAAGTTCACTAGAGGAGACGTGGTTAGAAGCAGGTGTATAACTACATTTTGCTTCAAACTCTGGTCTTCTAAACTCTTGTATTTGGAATGAATGATAATGTGTCAACCCTTTATTATAAATAAAAAATTGTTTAAATAAAAAATGAAAAAATTTAAAAATTTAAAAATACCTTTATATTTAAATTCAATTCTTCCATCACCAAGGTTAACATTATCTTTCAAAGTAAATTTAAGGTCAAAAGAGCTGAACTTGTTTAGAGGAGATTTTCCATCTGCTATTTGTGCTCCTCTTGGGTCATACACTTTCCACAACACGTCTCCTGAACAATAAGTTGGAATCACTGTGTCTAATTTGTGAGTCAAAATTCTTACATATCCTAAAAAAAAAAAAAACAAATAAAACAAAAATAGAAAACGAGATAATAAAACAAATAAAATTAAAAATTTTAAAAAAAAGGGTATTCACCTTTTACTGATACCGTCTCATTTGGTTTATACAGCTTTCTATCGTCAAAAGTAAACCAGACATGATCATCAGAAACGCGAGGATGATGATAAATGCCGTAATAAAAAGCAGTGTCCTCTCCCAATGATGCAATGGCACTTGCATAGTTCAGAGTGGCAGAAGTAAGAGTAACTACCCCGTTTTCATTTGATTTTCCACTTTTTCCTCCCATATCTAATTTTGCTCCAGATCTAGGGTTTTCACAAATAATTTTGATAAAAAAAATTAAACAATTGAATAAATAAATTAATAAAAATTGTGAATGACAATTTGAATAAATATTAAATAAATAAATATTAAATAAATAAATAAATATTAAATAAATAATTATTAATCAATTAAATAAAAATTATGAATAATTAAATTAAATAAATGTTAAATAAATAAATAATTATTATAATTACACAGGAGATCCGTCAACTAAGTTGGAAATGATTGCATAAGAAGGAAGGTTTGGGTTGTTGCTCAAAATTACATTAATACCCATTTTGGTACACTTTCAAAATAAAAAGATATAAAAAGATATAAAAAGATGAGAGAAAATGAAGAAAATGAAAAATCCTTACTTGAGCCCAACTCCATATGATAGGTCTGTATTCATATTTTGTACCTTTATTCAACCTTTCAAACTCTTTTCTTTCAGGTTCCACAGAAATGAGTAACTGCCCGAGATTTGACTTTTCTAAAATAAATTAACAAATTATAAAAGAATTAATAATATTTAAATAAATTAATAAATGGAAATAATATTTAAATAAATAAAAATTAATATGAGATGAGAAAAAAAAGAACCAACCATGTTGCAAGAATTTTCTGAGGTCAAGAGCAAAGTTATGAGGGATGGTAGGGTCATCAATTTTACACTCTAATTCTTTGTCGTAAATTGTCTTTCCAATGTGAGACTTGTAATGATAAGAATCTTTCAATGGACTTCTGCTGTAGTCACTAGGATTCACTTGGCTCACTTTTACAATAATTTTCTTGTACTCATAAACCTTAATTAATAAAAATAAAATAAAATAAAATAAAATAAATAAATAAATAAAATAAAAATATAGAAAAATAGGATTTACAAGAATATTGTAGAGAGGAGGAACAACAGAAGGGTCATAGGTAAACAAACCTCTTGGAGCATCAATAGAAGGTAAAGGCGTTCTCTCTCCAACACGAAAAACCACATAATCAGTACCTGTCAAACTTTGTCCATAAATGTCTTTTAACTTGTTTGACACTTTCACTTTGTACTCTGTACTTTCTTTGCTGTAATTTCTTATCGTAATGGAGGAACCTGAGCTGCTGACCGCGAGACCATCACAAGCTGGTATTACTTCGATGAGATCTTTAGAAATACTATTTTGATCAATTTCATTGGCAAAGAAAATGCTCCATGTTCCTAAACAAAGAAAAGAATTGAAATTAATATTTTTAAAAAAGAATTAATTTAAATTTAAGAATTGATTGTTGATTTTAATTCAAATTTAAAATATAAACTAACCTTTTGGAGAAGCTTTATAAGTGGTTGTGTTTGGAGAAGAAGAAGTGATGGTAAAAGGAGGATAGGTAGAAAAAGAAATGGACATTTTGGAAGTGGAGTGACGAGGACCTTCAGCAGAAGGAGTACCAGGTCCAATTTCAACAGAATAAGTGGTATTCTTGTTCAATTCAGAGGATAACTTGAAAGAAATCCACTGGCCAGGCAAAGCATTAGAAAGACTCCACTTTATGTGCTTGTTTTCTTTTACTTCTTCTTCGCTCAAAAGAACCAATTTTCCTCCAGTGTTGTTGGATCCAATTATTTTGATGGTGTTGAGGACTGCTGCTTGATCAATCTTTTGATCAAAATTAAAGAAAAAGACAGGTGTAAGATCTGGTACTCTTTGGTTGTTAGATGGGTAGTTGGACAAGAGTTTTACTGGTGTGGTGGAAAAGGTGAACTTAAATTCTTTCTTTAGTACTCCCCCAGCACTCGATTTGAATCCCTTTTTCAATTCAACTTCATAGTTTGTACTCTTTGGAAATCTATGAACAGATTCAAACTAAAAGAAGAAATAATTTTCAAAATTTCCAGAGTTTTAAAATTTTTTTTTTTTTTACTTGTAAATTTTGGGTCCCTTTCCATACCCATTTTCCTTGTATCTTTGGAGTCAAATTTACAGGAATGTCCATTAATTCAACGTCAGATACACTTGATAAAGCAATCATAGGTTGATTGAAATTTATGGAAAATGCAGATATAGTATTCAATTCTCCAGTTGGGCTGTATCTCTCCACTTTAACCTCATCAACTTCTTGTCTTGATAATTCTTCTAATTTTTTTGGGTCCAAATTTTCGGGAGGTCTATCAATACTTGGAGGTGGAAATGGAATTTCTATTCTCTTTCCTGTTTTAGGAGCCTTCAAAGATTTTTCTACAAAATTTGATGAATTTGACAGAAATTATTGAAATTACAAAATTATTTTACCTCTCATGAAAAAATCCTTCTCATCATCCTCTTTTTTGGAAATCTCTTGTACTCTTGATAACAGTTTTTTTGTATCTTCTTCAGACAATTCCTTTATTTTCACTTCCTTCTCTATATTATTAGAGATGGTCTGATTATTATCTCCTTCTTGGTTTATTTGATCTAAAGTTGTTTCAGTTAATTTTACATCAAAATTATGTTTTTCTTCTTCACTATCCTCAGAATCGGAGTCTGATGAATATCTTCTTGAAAATATTTTCTTCTTCATTTTAAATTTAAAGTTTTTTTATTTTTTTTTTTTTGTTGAATAATATTTTATTTTATATATATTTTATTTATATATTTTGATTGCTTTTTTATTAAATATTTTGATTGCTTTTTTAACCTAAATTAGAATGATCCAACATTTAATTAATCTATGCAAAGTTATCTCAAAGTCATCTTATTTCCCCACTTGCAGAGTTTTAATAAATTATAAACTTGAAAATGAAAGATAGGTTTTGGAACTTTGATAATATCTTGGATGTTTCAATAAAGATATTAAAGAAAAATTTGCATTCTAAAGAATTCAGGAAACAAAAGATGTTCAATCGTCCATCTTGGGTGTGTTTGAGACTTAAATAAATCCATAATATTTCTTGCAAGGAAGAATTCTCATTAAATAACAATGGACAGTTGGGTTATTGGACTAGAAACAAACAAATAAATTAAATAAATTACTAATGAATTAGGGGAAACAGAAAAAATAAATTACTAATGAATTAGGGGAAACAGAAAATTTGTTTTTAATTAAACAAAAGAGAATTTCTGGGAAATTATTATAACATGCAAGGCAAACAGGAGAAACAGACCAAAAATGGGAAATCGCTGATGAAGCAACAAAGTAGCCAAACAATCGAGCCTGTTATTCTCAACAAGATAGTGCAAACAATTTTTATGATTATCATCTTTTAAATAAGCTTTTGCTTTTTTCAACAATAAGAATTCAAAGAAAAAAGAATATATTATAGTTCTTTTGCATAAGAAATTCAAAAACGAGTTGTGAAAACTTGCTCCTTTTTCCAATAATAATTTTATGATTGCCTATGAGTGAGTTTTGACATATATAATGAAGAGAAGTAGATCGAAAGTAAGAATAATTAATGTTGATCATAATTATACTCCAAAAGTAATTTTACAATATTCAAATGTGGTTTGAATAATAGAAGAGATTTTTTAATAAATTAATTTGGGGAATGAAAAGAAAATTGGGGTGAAATGAAAAATAAAAAAAATTCAAATGAATTACTTTAGTATAGATGAAAAAAAGATAAAATATAACTTGGATGTAGAAAGGATTATTGAAGTTTCTGTCAAAGAGCCAACCACCTTCTATAATAACAAAAATTATGCTTACACCAATTACAAAATAGAAACAATATTTGAACTCAGAAATAAGATGACAAAATGCATATCTGTTTATCATAGATACAACGAATTTAATATCTTCAAAGATGAGCTGAATTTGAAAAATAAAACAATAATTCAAAGAATAAACAACGAATTCCCATACAAACCTTATCTTCCATATGGTCAATTCAATGCAAAATATGTGATAGAAAGAGCCAAGAAATTTGAAAAAGTATTAAAGATACTCAAGGATTACATAAATGAAAATAATCTTCAAGAAGAGGACAAAGAATTCAAGGAAAGAGTTTACAAATTTTTGTTACAAGGAGAAATAGATAAAGAAGAAACAAAATTCACAAATTTAACAAATAAAGAGTTATTCAAATTACCTTATCATCCAATATTGAGCAATCAATTGGAATTCAAAAAGCCTCCCTTCGAGGAAATTAAACATTCTTATTCTTCTCTCACATGGTAAAAAATAAATTATAATTTCGCCTAATATATATATTTTAATTTTATGAATAATTGCAAAATAAATACGAATAAATAAATACTTTGCCATTATTATTTTTCCTGTTTGATCTCAAATGACTCAATAATATTAAAATTTCTTACAAAATTAAGGTATAATCTTGCAACACACGGAATCCTTTATTGTGAATCATTAAACAATTTGATAAATATATTCAATAATTATAAGCCTTATCGTATCACCTACAAAGATCAAGAAGGTAAAATATATCTTTTGGTATCTGGAGAGAAAAGGGAAGACATTGAAGCATCCTTTTTTTCTTTAAAGAGTTTCTGTTATAGATCCTTACAATTGAATGATGATCAACTGATCTCTCTATTGCCTCTTATTTTTCATTCAATCCGTCAAAACATGGAGACTATATGCACAATGGGATCTCCTTTATTGTAAGAAAATAATAACAATTTAAAATTTAACAAAACTATCTTTAAATTTTTTAATAAAGGAATTTGAAAGAATTGGTATCGATGGTATTATCGAAAATGTTGTTTTCATTTGATTACTATTATGTAAATATAGATGTAAAAGAAGCAAATCCAGAGTTAATATGCCCTATCTGTTTCAAAATTGCAATAGATCCAGTATCCTATCCTAATTCTCGATCCCAATCGATCTATTGTGCTTCATGTCTCAAACCTCATCTTCAAGCAATAAAACTTTTAAACTATCTCAACAGTAAACGTCATCCTGGAAAATCTTTTTTCAATCCAAATAATCCTTATCGCAATCCCTTGTCTCTTTCTTCTTCTACTTCTGGTTTTCCTTCTTTAACTGGTTCTACCATCTCTCTTTCCTCTTCTTCCTCTTCTCCTCCCTTCTTTCCTGATAAAAATAATGATAACGTAAACAACAATGTAAATAATAATAATAATAACAATAATAACAACAATAATAATAACAGTAATAATAACAATAATAATAGTAATCACGAAAAATTTATGATAAATTCCTCTTTTGTAAACTTTTCTAGTGAGACATTGGAAAATAGTAATGATAACAACAATAAAAATGAAGTAAATAATAATAATGACAACAATTACAATGAAGTGAACCAGAACAATAACACACCACAATATGATGTACCTTACATTCCTTACTTTCAAAATAACAAAATAGACTTTTGCCCTTCTTCTATCAGCCCAAACAATGATGTGATGGTCAATGTTCTCAGTAATCCTCCCTTCAACCCTGAATACAATCCTTCCTTAAACCCTGAATACTCTCATCTGAAAAATAAGAACAGTGATAGTAATATTAAAACCAATGTTAACTTTGGTAATAATATCAACGTTATGAATAACAAAGAATATAACAAAGAGTACATCCCTTCCACTTATCCTCAGAAACATCCCATTGAATCTTTGCAACAAAAGTTTTTGTCTTCTGGAAAAGATAATGTAACCACTTTTATTATTACTTTATAATCCTTTTTTACTCAATTTACATTGTAATTCTTTTATATTTGTATATTTTTTTTCATTCCTCAAATTTAGAATTTTCCTTATCAATTTTTTAATTTGACTTATTTTAATTCATTTTTTTAAAAGGTCAACAATGAGTTGGAGAAAAAGGAAAGGGAAATGATGCAAGAAATAGAATTACTAAGCAGTGAAAGAGATGTGAAGCCAATACCTCCTTCTACTCTTCGTCTATTGGACAATCTAAAAGTTAAATGCCCTTTTCATACTTTGGGTTGCAAGGATACCATGCAACGTTGTAAAGTTTCTTCTCATCTCAAGTCTTGTTCTTTCAAAGTTTATCGTTGTTTCAATTCCAACATTTCTCATGGTTCTTGTATGATTTTTCATTTTTATTTTTATTTTTATTTTTATTTTTATTTTTATTTTTTATAATTAATTTATTTGTAAAGGCACCTATTCCACACCCATTTTTAACGAAATGATAACACATTTGCTTCATTGTCCTTCCTCAAATTTCAATTTTATAAGCAGTAACGATGCAGTGTATTTCGGGAATGATGTTGGTTTTTTCCCAAAGTCTTTGTTAAGAAGAATTTTCATGTACTTAGATGATAGAGACATCATCAACACTTCCAAGACTTCCAAGTCTTTGTATCAATTCGTTCAAAAAGATGATCATGTTTGGTTGAATCTCTGTTTTTCTCAAGGTTTTTTTTTTCCTATTCTTTGTTAATATATATTTACATTTCTTTTATTGTTTTTTTTTTTTGTTCATTTAGATTCATTTATTATTACTTTTATTCTTTCTTTATTTATTTTACATTTTTTATTATGAATATTTATTAATTTATTAATTATTTGATTGAAAAAGGAGTGATAGAGAAAGAGCCAAGTAAAAACTGGAAAGAAACATACATATCAGAAGTAGTGACACATCATTGCTTGAAGTGTTATCGTGTACACTATAATGATGATCTTGTCAATGAAAAAGGTCGTTTACTTTACATATCTGAAAATAACTACTACCATCATGGTAATTACCAATTTAAAAATTTGTTTGTTCATAACAGTTTTTAACCCTTTATTTTATTTCTTATTTATATATCTATTTCTTTTTATTTATATTTAAATAAAATTATTATTTATTTAGGGGTTTGTAACGGAAAGACATGGTATCAACTTCAAAAAGGAGGATTTCTTACCTTCTTTTCTAAATGGAGTCATTATGTTTCTACTGCTGCCATTTCTTCCAAACATCTTATCACCCCCACCGCCCTCATGCTCACTGGTAAAACTAAAAAATATTTTCAATCTTATTTTCCTTTTTGCCATATTACCATATTACCATATTACCATATTACCACATTACCATATTATCATTTTAAAAATTTTTTCAAAAAAGGAATGACTGCTCCAATTCCTACTCTCCTTTCCATTATTTTTGGTGGACTTGTTTGCCAAAAGTTGCATATCTACGAAATAGTGGAGAGAGTTACTTGTATGCTTATTTTTCTATTTCTTTTTCCAAAAAAATCATTAAAAAAATCATTTTAAAAATAAAGCATTTTGGGCAGTTGCATCAATGCAAGGTTTGTTCGCCATTTCGAGTGATCCTCTCGCTATCCAATCTCTCTTAAAATTTGCAACTAAGAGACTTGCTTGGATGACTTCTCTTGGTGCTGGTTTCATGTCTGGTGCTATCTCTGGTGGAACTACTTTCTTAGATTTTCAAGAAGGTGATTATAAAATTAAAATTAAAATTAAAATTAAAATTATTTAATTTTCAAAATTAAAGGTATTGCAAAATGGAGTTGTTGCCATGAATCTATCACTTCCGATAAGTTTTGCACTGCTACTTGTGATGTAGAGGATAGAAAACCAACAGAAAAGAAAAAGAAGGATCAAAAATAAAACCCTGTCTATAAATTGAAAAAACAAATAAATTGAAAATTAAAGAATTATCTTTCTATTGCTGATTTTTTATTCAAAAATAAAAAAAAATGTTCAAAGAAAAAAGCTCATGGATTGAATCTTTTATCCTTGATAATGAGATAGGAGAGGAAATAATTAAAAATATCTTTAAGAGAATAGCTCCCCTAAATGATATCAAACAAAACCTCAAAAAAGAAACATGCAAAAAATTAATTGATGAGATAATACAACATTTGACATTAGAGGAATCAATTTTAAAGAGTAAATTTAACAAAGAATACCATTCTAAATAAATATAAATTAAATTTTTAACAGAGGATAAAAAAGAAATTATAAAAAAGAATTTCAAGGAAGGGGATTTGATAGATTATGAAGGATTTTTAGTTCTTTTTTTAATGGTCACACAATTTTCATCCACAATTAAATATTCTCCTTCATTGAAAGTAAAAATAGATTTTCAATAAAAAGATTATCCTTTTAAAAAGGGTCACCTTTTAATAAATAGTATAAAAGTGACAATCTGAAAAATTGGGTAGAAAATGAATTGGAAGAAATAGAATTTTACAACAAATATGTTTTAAAAGGATCCTATCTCATTGATTTGAGAAATGAAAGTGAAAAAAATTCAAAAAACTCCAAATCTCCTAAAAAATTCATTCAAGATTTACACGAAAAAACTCTTTTTAGAATATTAAGAATTAATATTTATGGAGGTGATTTCCAAACCACAAAAAATTTCAAAGATGAACTAAAGCTCTCAGGGAAAAAAATCCTCAAAAAGAAAAAATCCTTTAAATTTGAACTCAACTTTCTTAAATCTAATTCATTCAAATCTTTTCAAATAAATTACGAAATCCTTTTTAATGAAAAGGAGAAAATTGATTTTTCTTTTTATCCAAACATCATTATTCCTGATCTTTTATTCTTGGGTAATTTTCGATCAGATTTTTTATTTTTTTAAACATATTTGTAGGGAGTGTCGATAGTTCTCAAAACGAAAAAATACTCAAACATTTTCGTATTGGAAAAATAATTAATGTATCCAACAATGGGATAAATTGTTTTGAAAAAGGAATCGAATATCTAACTTTAAATGTTGATGGTTTAAGAAGTTTTTTTATTATTTTTTTTGAATTATTTTTTTTTCTTTCAAAAAAAAAAAGATGTTGAAAATGAGGACATAAAACAATATTTTGAACGAGTTAATACATTTATTAACATAGCAAAATCAGAAAATAAAAGATGTTTAATACATTGTATGGCGGGGATTTCTAGTAAAAATTTATTATTTTCAAAAAAAAAGTAAAAATAATTTTTCTTCTTCTGAAAATAGGATCTGCATCTTTTGTGTAAATTATTTTTTAAAATTTTTTTGGAATCTTCAAAATTACTTTTTAGAATTGCTTACTTGATGAAACACAATGGAATGACATTGAGCAAGGTAATTAAAAAAAAAACTATAAAATTATTAAGTTTCAAAATAATAAATAGGCATTGTATCACACAAAAAACTCAAGATCTTATATCAATCCAAACCAAGGCTTTTTGGAACAGTTAATCAAATATGAAATGGAACTTTTTGGTTCAAATTCTGTTGATTTAAAATTTAAATTTTAGTTTTAATTTGAAATAAACTTTTATTTGAAAATGTCAATTCTTTTAAAAATTTCATAAAGAATAGGTTTGGGTATTTTCAAGTTTTTTTCTCTTTGGAGTCTTTTTGAGACTAACAAAAAAGATAAAACAAAATTATGGAAAGATTTGCTGAAATATTTATGATTGCTGGGAGACCATAAATAATATGAAAATTCTACTTTCAGTTTATCATTCTCATGCACTACGTCAAGAGCAAAAACCCAGTCATCATTTCCTTCAGAATCTAGGTTGAAGGAAATTTCTTTTGAAATTAAATTTTCTCCAAAATTATTTCTTTTTAAAAAATTTAATTTAAATTTTTTAATAAATTTTATACAATTACCTGATAAATGTAACTAAATTGTCTCTTTGTGTAAACTTTATAATAAATTCATTCTCAATGGTCATCTTAACATTTCTATAATCCTTTTTGTCCCAGAAAATGTTTTGGGAGGTTTGAGTTTTCCCTCCAATATCAAAGTAAACTGTATCATCATATGGACAAAAAAATATTCCCTTTTAAAATTTTTATTTTTAAATTTATAATTATCAAACAATATTTTGACACGTTTACCTTTTTATCATAAGAACTATTTTGATAATGATAAAATGAAGATAATTTTCCATTGATATCGAATTGACTTTTAGGTAAAATCCCAAACATTGTTTGTGCTACCTCAGATTCCAAGATTGTAACTTTCATTTCCATTGGACAAGGAATGAGATTTGAAGAAACCCCACAATCAAATTCAGAATTCCCATATTTGATCAAAGTAAAGATATTTTCTTCATTTTTTTCAATTTTGATCAAATCTTCTTTAAAATTTTCAATTTCCATTTTTTTTGTTTATTTATTGGATTTGGTCCAAATCAATCTTGTTTAAAATTCCATTCAAAGGGATTGTGACCGTATTTGCTACTTTAATCAAATTTTATTTAAATTTTTAATTTCTGTAATAAATTATTTTGAATTCTCAAAGATTATAATTAAATCAAGATTTTTGTTTTCTTTGGCAACATCAACAATCTTGTTTAAAATTTCTTTTTTTTTTGAAAAGATAGAGATATCAGACTTTGAATCGAGAAGAAGTTTGATGATTTCAAGACTTGGATCTTCAGTTTTCATACTTAAATACAAAGGGGTATGGTGAAGTTTCTCAGTGAGACTCTCGTTTATATTAATAGTTGAGTTTATTTTAATTTTAATCTCCTCTACATCTTCCTCTTCTATCAAACTTTGCCACATCAAAAACTTGTTTCTGTTTTTAACTCCGTGCCACATCACTTCTCCGTTGTCCAGAACAAGCTTAGGAATTACATCTTCTTCATTCAAAGTTTCAAACCTGATATATTTGTAATTTTTAAATGTTGAAAAAATTTCAATCCCTGATTCAATTAGTGCATTACGAGAGTTTTCAGATAAATGATCTACAAGATCTATTTTCAAATCTTCTTTCATTGCCTTATTCATATTGTTGGAGATGTTTTCTTTTATAAAGTTCTCTTTGTGGATGGATTTGTAGAGATATTTCTTCAGAGAAAAACCATCATACTCTTGGTTGATTTTATTCATGCTGTTTTGGAGGGAGTCTTCATATTTGAGGCATATCCTATTTATCCAATCCACCAATTTTGATTTATCATTATCTTTGAAGTTGGTTATTTCTATTTCCCTCTTTCTGTTTTCTTGTTTTATCATCTTTATAAATGAAATATTTTGTGTTTTCTTATTTGCTCGTGAAAAGATGTTGGACAATTTATTGAATTTTTCTTTGGAATTGTTATTTTTATATGTTATATGTTGGTCTTTATAAATTTTATTGGAGATAGATTGAAGATGGAATTTGATGGAATTGATGTTCTCTTCAAAATTTTCAATATTTATAACAATCATAGGATTTATTTTTTCAAGTTCATTCTCCAAATCTTCCTTTTTGCATTTTAATTGGAGAATTGATGTGATATCCCTTAAAATTGTTTCATAATCAAGATTCATTTTTTTTATAATTTTAATAACTTAAATATAATCTTTTTGATCTGATTATCACTATCAATTTTGATAGATATATACATCTGATAACATATGCTTGATATTATGGTTTATGAATATACTTCTTTTTTGTCAAAAGAAACATACAAAATAAAAAATTTGTCAAAAGAAATATACATGGATGGAAAAGTAATGGCAGAAAGAAAACAATTGAAATTAAATTCTTCAGATAGTTAATGTTGTTTTAAATTTGAAATTAAAGGAAATTTTTTTTTATTTTTTATTTATTGAAGATAATATATCAGCAGAAATTATCAGATTTTGAGTAGAAACAAGAGTTCCTTTTCAGGAACTTGTATTTCAAAGAAATTATTCTTCTTCGTCACTGTATTCCGAAGACATTTCACTTCCAAGTACTTGTTGTGAATAAAAAAAATCTAAGTAATCAAATTCTTCACTCCCAAGGTCATCTTCATCTGTTTCTTCGAAAAAAAAATCTTCTTCTATGGTTTCATTTATCTTTTTTATTTTTTGCAATTCTGTCATTTTTGAATTACACTCTCCAGAAGTTAATCTAAGAATATCAGGAACCAAAATATCTTCGAATGCTCTTTCTATGTTTTCTTTTTCTGAAATTGTAGAAAAGTCGGTGATATGAAACAATTCTAAGTGTAATCCTCCAAATAAATCTGCCATTTTTTGAGTTTCAATTTGATCAATTTGTACAAAAATAACATGAATATCTTTTTCTCTAAGTCCTTCAAATATTGTTTTGGGGTTTGGACCTTTCCCAGAATGTTTATCAATAATGTAATTTTGAAAAATGTAAGGAGGATAGTTATGAGGAGGAGCATCAGCAATCAAAATGATTATTTTCTTTTCAGCTTTCCAATCGTATTTCAAACATTCTTCAAATCCTCCCATCATGTTTTCTGGAAAATCACCTCCACCAAAAGCTTTTGTTGTATCAAGTTTTTGGTGAAGTTCTTTCAAAGATTCTTCAGAATTAATTTCTTCAAAAGGACAATAAACAAACATTTCTTCATCGTCAAAATCTCTGTATCCAAGATAAGCCATTCTCAATGAAACTGATTTTTGGTTTTCTTCTTTTTCAACTATTTTTTCTGAAATGAACCTCACTTTATTGTGGGTGACTTCGATGTAATCATCCATACTAGCAGTCACATCAATTAGAAAACAAATGTCAACACTTCCGGAAGGTAGATTCACACTCTTTTCTTTCATTTCTTTGATATTATAATCAATTTTGATTTCGTACTTTTTTCTTTGAACAGTTGCAAAAATTTGGTAAACGTCTCCACCAAATTTAAGTGAAACTTCAACTTTTTCTTTCAAATAATCAATTTCCTCACAATCAATTTTGACAATACCAACTTTCCTACAATATCTGGAACAAACCACTTTTCCTTCTTCGTACTCATCCAATTCTAATATTTTTATTTCAAGAATATTCGACTTATTTGAAGTTAATCTAAATTCTTTTTTGATTTCTGAATTGAAAGGAATCTCGACCGATTTTTTTTGAAGAAGAAAAAAGTTTGGGAAGTTTTTTTCTCCTTCTTTGTTGGTGATATATTCTCCTTGATGAATTTTGGGATCATAAGTTTCGTATGTTTCAATGCCAATGTTAGACTTTGCGGTTCTAGAATTGACAAATCTTTGAAATTTTCCAAAAGTACTTCCATAAAGAATGGCTCCTTTTATTACTGCTTCATATGGATCTGTCACCAGTTCCACTGTATTTCCAAATTTTAGTTTTATTTGATCAGTGAGATAAATGGAAGATGAAAACCCTCCAATCATAAATATTTTGTTGATTTCAATTTTCTTTTCAATACAATCATCCATTGTATTTTTGACCAAATCAACAGACTTTTGAACGACCTTTTGGAAAAAATTTTCAATCTCTTTTTGAGAAATTTTTACATAATAATTTCCATTCATTTTTTTGATTTCAATTTTTTCTTTTTTATATTTGTTCAAAAATTTTAGGACAGAAGCACTAATTTTGAGCGTTTCAAAGCAATCTTCTTTAACATCTCCCTCGAATTGATGCTTGATTTTTATCCATGAGTTTAAAAAACCAGGATAACTCTTCAGATTATGAAACTCTTTGACAATTTTTTCATATTCATCTCCAAATAACCACTTGAAAAATTCTTCATCAACCTAAAATATTTTTTTTTATAAAAAAAAAAAATTAAATTCTTATTAATACACAACATTTAAACTAAAATAATCTGTTAACATAAATTCCTCCAAAAGCTCCTCCGACAGAATGGTGAATTTGATCAATACTGCTATCTTTATTTTTAGAATAAATAGAAATATCAACAGTTCCACCTCCTGCATCAAACACCATAAAGTTCTTAATGTTCCCAAAGTTAGAATGCATATCAAGAACTGTCAAAGCACCTGCTTCTGGTTCAAAAATAAACTCACGAGAATGGTTTTTGTTTTCGCATCCTATATTGGCAATATCACAAGACATTCTCATCACATCCTTCATTTTTTCAGACCAAATCGCAGGAACAGTAATCACCCAATGTATTCTTAATTCTTCTTTCCATTTCATACTTTTTTCATTGACAAATTCTCTCAAATGAACATATTTTTTCAAGTCGTTTTCCAAAAGTAAAAGTAAATAATCACTTATCATTTTTTCCAATTTAATTTTGCTTCCCAACATTTCCACTTCCTCGGTTTCTTCCAACTTGTGCAAATTCATTTTAAAATATTCTGCCAAATGAAACTCTTCCTTTTTGGATTTACAAAATTCCTTGATCGCATTCAAACCAATAAGCAGCGGAAGGAGTTTCTCATTTTCCTTTTTGTATAACAAAGCGGTTCTATCCTTTGCACTTCCATCATATTTTCTGATTGTTTTTTCAGAGTGATAATCTAAAATGTTTCTTCTGAAACCATAACCAGTGGAATATGTCCCAAAATCAATGCCAATAATCAAATCCATTTCTTTTTCGAAAGAATCGAAAGAATAAGAAGCTCCCTTAACCACAGCAGTGTCACATCGATTTGGTATCTTCACTCTGAATTGTTTCCCATTGTATCCCTTTTCTTCAAATTCTTTTTTGATGGCTTTCTTTAATATTTCAGAGTTGGAAAATCCACCAACACAAATGATATCTTCAATTTCATTCACTCCTGTCAACATCTTGACTTTATCCATCATTTTCTTGAGGTGGCCAATACTTTTACTGACTGATTTTTTGAAGAATTTGATCATATTTTTTTTTGAAATTTTCAAATAGTTATTTTCATCAAGTAAATGTTCATTTTCCTTCTTTAGTTTGAATCGTTTGCTCAACTTTGGGGGAAGATGAACATTATAAATTTGAGTATCTTCATAAAAAGAATGTTTTTCCTCTACCCACTTATCAATAAAATGAAAGAAAGAACTTTCATTGCTTATTTCTTTGTAAAATTTCTTGTAAGATTTTTCATAATCCAACAATTTGTAATACCATTTCAAAAAATATTTGTCAACAACCCATCCTCCTTCTGGTCCTCCATTAGATTCTGTTATTTTCTTCACTTTTTTGTTTGAAGATTGCAAAACAAAAACTGAAATGTCTATTGTTCCTCCTCCTGCATCAAAAACGATAAATGGCTTGTCCTCCAAAATTGTACATTTCACATCTTTTTCATTTATCACATAATTGATTGCAGCTTCAGATTCAATGATTATTTCAAACTTTTTTTTATCTTTAATATCTAATCCCACTTTCTCAAAACATCTTTTCATCGTTGTTTTTTGATCATTATTCCATATTGCTGGAATCTAAAATAAAATATATCAAAAATGAAATGTTATGAATTTTGACATAAAGTGAGAATTTATTTTGCGCAAATCCAATATAATTAAATCTAAACATAACTTTATTATTTATCAATATGTTCTAAAATATCATTTGTATAAGTTGATTTAATCAATATTGATCCTATTATCGATCATTTTTTACAAAGTGAAAATCAAAAATAATTTACGGTGAGGATATATTTTGTATTTTCAGAGATTTTATGTCCTTGTTCTTTGATTTTTTCTTTGATATAATTCATCATCAAACCCAAATAATCACTTATCAATTGGAATGTATGATTTTTCTTTTCTTCTTGATTCTCATACAATAACATTTTGAAATATTTCTCTATTTTGTATTTATCTTTATTTTCTTCATTTTTCAAAATTTTGATTGCCTCCAATCCCCATTCCTTTATTTCTTTGTTATTATTGTCATAAACCGTCAAAGTATAATTTTTATACAGGGTTATTCCTTTCCATTTGTCACAAACAATGGGTTCTTTTTCATTTTTGAGTCTGAATGAAAATCCTGATCTTTCTGTACCAAAATCTATTCCAATAACATCAACCTCACTAATTTTTTGTTTTTCCATTCCAGTTTTTTTTTTTTCGTAATGTAAATTTACAAGTAATATTTAAATAGTAGAATACTTGGTTTGATTTCTCTTTCAACTAAGCTTGGATCCTTAATCAGTTAATAAAAAATGGGATATGATATCATCCAATCTGATGATCAAAAAAATATAATTTTTTTTATTTTTCTAATAAATTCTTTTTTTCTTTATAGAATTTTACTGCTTTGTATTTGGATGAGAATAGGGATTAGACAGAGGTTTGGATTGCAAATATTCTTTGAAAAAACTATTTTAAGTTTTAATTTTCAAAGCAGAAAAATTATTTTCTCAAAGGTTATATTTTATGTTCAAAATATTATTTTGGTAAAAATTAAAGAATAATAATAAAAAATGGAAATATATCTCAGAAATAAGGCACAAGAAAATGCATTCATTATAATCGATCCGAATATCAAAAAATCAATGATGTGCAAGTGTGGGAATTTATGGATTAAACCCAAATTATGTGATTACTGTAATGAGAAATATTGTAATCTATGTGGGGATGAATGTTGTGGAGAAATGCAAATAAATCAAAGAATGTCCAATGATATTGAGAAATTAAAATGTGAATGCATTTTCTGTGGAGAAAAATTAACTGTTGGAGAGGTCAATACTAGCAATCATCCACAAAGCAAAGAAGAACATAGCTTAAAATGTGAGGCATGTGGGAAAGAATATGAGAAAATACAGATGATGATGCATCAAATCGATTGCCCTGGATATAAGAGGCTGGTGGAAAAAGATCAACAGATAAAAAGTTTGGAGATGCAAGTCAATAGAGTTGATAGTCCGAAAGATGAAGAAATCAAGCTATTGAAACAAGAAATTTGCGATCTCAAGGAAGAACTCAACTTATTGTCTCGAGATTACGAAAAACTAAAGAAAGAAAAGGAGGAGGTGGAGGAAAGATTGCCTTCAATCGAGAATGCTCAAATAGTGGACAAGAAGAACTTATTTTTGGTGAATCACATCGAACATCTCGTAAAAAATAAAAATGGATTATTAGGAACCATTGAAAGGAAAGAATATGAAAACATGATCCTTCTTTTAAATAATGATTATCTTTCGGAATATAACAAAGGAAATTGTTCACAAAATAATAACAATAATAATAAGAATAATTATCGAACAAACAATTATCATGATCCCAACCAGATAATTCCACAAAATATAATTGATTTTGCTTTAGAAAATAAAGCTGAAGCGAAATACATCAAGTCTCTTCTTTCTTTCAAAGCCACAGTGAACAATTTTTGCAAAGAAATGGAGAAAGAAGAGCCCAACAAAGAGATAATGGAAATTCTTTATTCTTACCTGCCTAACAACGCAAAGTGCTCGCACTGCCTCGCACTTTCCTGCAATATGAAAAGTAATACCTCAGCATCGTACTGGATCAAGTTTTTTCTGAAAGCGGGTACCAATCCTAACGTTGATCCTTTTTTTCTGTTTTTGAGATCTCCTCATCTTAATGTTGAACTCCTAAAGTTGTTTTTAGATTGTGGGGCAGATACAAATTACTATTATAAGGATTCACATCCCCTCATTTTGCTACTCTCCAATCCCAATTTTTCTACAGAGATGTACCAACTTTTCATTTTTTCCAAATGCAAAGCTATTTTTGAATCTAATCACCTGTTTGAGCAATATAAGAACACGGATATAAAATATGACAATCCATTAGAAATTAAAGGTTTGATCATGAAGAGTGATCCCAATCTCAAAAACACACATGGAAAAACTCTTCTTCAATGTTTCCTACAAGAGAAAGCATCTTTGGAAATAATTAAAATTTTACTGGAGAATGGAAGCAATATAAATGAACATAAATATGACGATGGAAATACTATTCTTCATATAATTTGTCAAAGCGAGAATATTTCGACTGAAATTCTAAATTATTTTGTTAAAAAATGTAAACAACATCTTAATACTCAAAACAATCAAGGACGTATTCCTCTTCACCTAGCTTGCTTACACTTCCGACAAAAGAAATCATCTTTGGAAATAATTAAAATTTTATTGGAGAATGGAAGCGATAAAAATCTAAAAGACAAAAATGGAAATACTCTTCTCCATATAATTTGTCAAAGCGAGAATATTTCGACTGAAATTCTAAATTATTTTGTTCAAAAATATAGTTATGATCATCATAATACTAAAAACAATCAAGGACAATTACCTATTCACATAGCTTGCTATAATAAGAGCGCATATGTTGAAACTATTCGTCTTTTGATTAATTATGTTAATTTAGATGATAGAAATAAGTTAAAAGAATCCATGCGTTGGAATGAAAATTTTAAATCAAGAATTGGGAATCCCGAAAATTACTTTTGAAATGATTTGATAAAAGTTATAAAATAAATTATATATAATTAGATTTTTAAATTTAATTAATTTTAATTAAATTAGATTTTTTATAAATTTTTTATTTAAAAAATTATCTTTTTTTGGGTAAATTTTATTTATTTTCATATTACATAGGTGTTGGAATTTTAATTTATTTTGTTTTATTCCAATAATAAACATTTACAATTTCCAAAAAGAAGGATAAAAAGAATGCAAATTTTTTACAAAAGAACAAAAGTTGTGGACGAATGATCAAAGTAAAGTTGCAAAGTTGTCTATGCTCCTAAACTTCTGTTTAAACCATGAAACAACAAGAGTACCTGAATAATCTGCCAAACAAACTTCAATTATTTATTGATAATTAAAAAAAGTTTTTTCTTGTTTAAGTTATTAATTATCAACTTAGTTTGAGAAAAAAAAAAAGATTAAGGAAAGATTAAGATTAACCGATCAATTTTTTAACTGAAGACAGACTGTATTTATTTTATTTAATGAACTGTATCATTTTTTCTTTTTAACCTCAACCACTGTACCATTTTAATTATTACTATGCTTTATCACCAAATGTTCCCAAAAATTTTGATGAAAATGGAAATTGTCAGAAATAATAAATTCATCATCAATATCAACAAAATTTCCAATTTCTTTATTGAAAATAAGAAATTCCCAGCTTCTAAATTCTTTAAATAAAATATTGAGTTTGATTTGCATTCGTTTCTTTACACTGAACAACTTTTCATCTTTTTTGACAACAAACATGAATGGGTTACCAAAATTCACATTAAATGAAGGATCGAGATTGAAAACAGGGACTAAAAGATCAGAGATTTTCATTGCAGTTTCTTCTTTGGAACACAATTCAATGAGATATTGATTTTCTGAGTTCAGAGGGAAGATGTAATCATTTGTTAAAATCGAACAAATTTGAGAATTCTCGACAACCATCAGCCTCAAAGTGGGTTTTGGTTTAATCTTGGGAAAGTGTTTTGAAGTGATCACTTTCATTAGATTCTCAGCAGTCGATCTATCTTGGTCCAAGTATATAATTCCAGAAAAAATGGTTTGTGTTCTCTCATTTATGACAGTGACTTTGACCAGTACTTTATTAATAAGATCTTTCACTGGAAAAGGAAGAAATCCAAATGTTAGAATAGAAGTACTTAAATTAGAAAATCCAGTTAACATGGACTTGAGATCAGGAAAGTGGTTTGGATGTAGGGAAGTGTAATTATGTTTTTCTGTATATCTTTTAAACACTATTTTTTCATCATTTTGTAATTCTAGCTCATTTGCAAGAACCATTGCCACTTGCTGGTATGACATTTTTAAATCTTTTATTTTTTTAAAAAAATTATTCATTAAAATTAATTTTAGAAAAAAATAAATAAAAAATACCTAACTTTAAGACGCAAGAATTAATAAAATCTTCATTTTTAAATGTTATTTCCACTGCGCAGTTACTAATAAACTCTAAATGCTCGAAGAGACTGAGATGTTTTATCTCAGAGCTATTTCCCTCAATATCCTGATTTTCCAGTTCGAAAATGATAATATCTCCATTAATGAGCTTTGAAGTTTCAACATCTGAACAGTCATTAATGAGATTTAAGACTGGTGGATCAACCTAAAGTAAAACAAATATAAGTTATAAAAATATATGAATAAAAAAAAAAATGGAATAAATAAATACCTTGCATTCTTCATAAAGAGTAATAGGTACATCTTCAGGTATTTTCTTCCACTTTGCCAAGATTTTTTTAACTTCACGAAAGAGAATATCTTTGGGAACATAAAGTCGTCCAACATACTCCAAACTTTGTTTTTCTTTGTCAAAAAATTTGAAGAAGAGAAGAGAAACAGACACACCAGGAAAAAATGTTTCTCCTTCTCCGTGTAAATTAAATTGGGAAATTTCATAATCTTTAAAATTGAGGAGTTCGGTAGGATCGAAGAGAGTCCCTTTGTTTGCCAAATAATCACTATTTACTTCAACGAAAATGAATTTTTCTGTTAATAGATGAGAAAAAATGGAGGATAAAACTATTTGGTAGTCTTCTTTTAGTTGTGGTTTGGATGGTCTTAATGTTTTGTTCTTTCTTTCATTAAAAAACCTTATCCTGAAATTATTAATGGGAATGCCGAACCTCTCCTGTATTTCTTCACATATGACCGATAACGTGCTGTGTTTTGGTATTTTTAAAATTTGTTTCTCTTCAAAAACTCTGTTTTTCATGATAAGGTCCACCAAATTGTGGTTGAACAAATCTTTATCGAATAAAATTTTGAAAGTAAAGCATGTAGAAGATACAATTTGATTAGCTTTCAGAGGGTCTGATTTATTGAGAGAAAATTGTTTAATAAAAGAGATGTTTTCTTTCCTCAGTTTCATAATCTCTTTTGAGTTTTCTTCATTTTTTTTTTGAAGGTTTTCATTCCTCTCATTCTCCTTTTTTACTCTCATCTCTAGTTTTTCTGTTTCTGTTTCTTTTTCTCTTCTTAGTTTTGCTATCACTTGAGAGGATTCTTCGTTTCTTTTTATGAGTTCTTCTATTTTTCCCTCCATATCTTGTTTAATCTTTTTCATTTCGATTTTGAGGCATTGCATCTCCATCTCTTTGGAGAATTCTTTTTCTATTTGGGAGTTAATCTTTTCCTTTAATATTTGTATTTCGATCTCTTTGTTGATAAGAAGATATTTCTCGCATGAAAGCTGATGCATCTCAAGAAATGATTTCTCAAATTTTTTTTTGCAGCCCACACATTCAATCGAGTGTTCATTTTCGGTTTGAGGATGATTATTCGTTTCTTTGATCAATAATTCTTCTCCACATACTTTACACTTACATTTAAGATTCATTATCCTTTGTTTTAATGCATTATTCAATTGCAATTCTTCATCACAACAAAAATTTCCAATTATACAACCATCACAAAATAAAGAGAAGCAAATTGGGCACATATTTGGATTTGGAATCAAAAGATTTGAACATTTTGAACATTTTATTTTGTTCTCCAATTTTTTATCAATCTCCATTAACTCAAATATCTCCCCCAAACTGATTTTTTGTTCCATTTTTTTTTTTATAATAAATTAAAATTAGAATGATCGAAATAAATGAAAATGAAAGAGATACACCAAAAGAATTCAAAAGCCAATCATATCTTGAACAAATCAAGAACATATGGCCAGGGAATGGAAAGGTAATTTCTCCTATCAATTCAATATACTTCTAATACTTCAAAGCATATCCTTGCTCAATATGATGATCAAAGTATAATAGTATATCAAGCATTCAACAAAGAAATTGCAGAATATGCAGTGAAGAACAAAAAATTCACGGGATGTGAAGCATATAATGAAACGAGAATGACATGGATAAAATCCAATTTCATGTGGATGATGTTCAGGTATCAAAAGAAATTTTATAAATTAAATTTTGAGAATTTTAAAAGAAATATTTTTGACTAATAATTATTCTTGAATGATATTTATTAATCTGATTTCATATTTTACATATCAAAAGTAATTTCAACATTGATTAAACCATCAATTGATGAACATATATATATAATTTCAGAGAAAATATAATTTTTCTCAACCACTTCCAGATGTTCATGGGCATCCAAGAAAAACCAAGATCACGTTTTAGCGATATGGCTGAAAAGAGAGGCCTTTGAAAAATACCTGGAAAACGGGAACGTGGTGATCACAAACAAAGATGAGATGAAGGGAAAAAAAAATAAAGTAGAAAAAGACATCAAAGGAACTGTTAACCTCCAATGGGATCCTGACCATAACTACCAGGGAAGCCCCCATCCCTATCGCAAAGCTTTGCAAATAGGACTCAGAAACATTACTTCTTTTGCAAACGGAGAAGACATAATTCAAATAAAAGTAATATTTATGATTTATTTTCATTTTTCTTATTTTTTATTTATTTTTATTTTTATTTATTTTTTTTATTTTTATATTTTTATATTTTCATATTTTTATATTTTATATTTTTTATTTTCGTTTTATTTATTTTATTTCATTTATTTTATGATTTTTTATATTTTTTATTTGATTTTTTATATTTTTAATTTATTATTTTATCTGTTAATTATTTGTTTTATTTATTTTTATTTTTCAATTTAATTTTCTATTTTTTTTTAGGATATTACTGATTTTGTTCAAAAACAAGGAAAAATAGCTAGGAACAAAAAGAACAAGAAGGACAAGGACATAGAGACATTGTTGGTCTCTTGCGAGACGGTCTACATTCCAAAGTCCGAAAGGGCTACAAAGAATGTTGGCCTGACACTCCTTGAAAATAAAGACAATTTTTAAAATAAATTGATCAAATTTTTTAATTCAATTGGATATTTATTAACAAAAATTAATCAAATTTCATAAAAATAGGTCACTATAAAGGTTTTAGATTTAAAGTGTAAAAATTTTGTTTAATAAAAAATTTTCTTAATCAAATATTTCCATTTTTTGTTACTTGAAACATTTGAGAAAGCTGATGGCGAAATAAGCTTTTCTTTCGAGAGTAATTTCTTTTACATTTCTATTACATTCGAGAAGAATATGAGACCCCGAAGGTGGTCTTAGTATATGGAAAGGTTCGTTATCAAAATAAATTACAACTTCATTGAGATAACTGTTCCACCCTCCATAATTTGCAGAACCAATCAAAAGTTTTGAAATTAGAACTGAAGAAGGAAAAGTGAATTTCATGTGGCCAGCAGTACTAATGGCAAGTCCATTTGATTCAACCACATTGGTCAAATTAGCAAAACTAGATTCAGAATCTCCACTATAAAAGCTACTACAAGTCACTTGGTAATTATCGTGACAATTTGTTGCGCTTTGGACACACTCAGTAATAGTCAATATTTTTTCTTGTATCTGTTTTTGGATTATTTGATCCTTTTGTTGGTTTTGTGTTGTAAGTTGTTGTATTTGTTGGTCTTTTTGTTGAATTAGTTGATCCTTTTGTTGGTTTTGAGTAGTGAGTTGTTGTATTTGTTGATCTTTTTGTTGAATTTGTTCATCTTTTTGTTGAATATGTTGATCCTTTAGTTGGTTTTGAGTAGTGAACTGTTGTATTTGTTGATCTTTTTGCTGGACTAAGCTTTCGAGTTCTTTGGTTTTTTTTTCCAAATCATTAGTTTTTAAAACATGTTTTGCTTTATTACATGTGTTCTCGTGAACAAATACCAAAACTCTCTTATCCTTCAAAGTGCAATCACAAGGCTTTCCTTTAAAAAAAATTAATAAATTTAAAAGGAATTTTAATTTTTAAAAAAACATTTTTTGATCTTTACCTCTACATTCAATAATGGAATTATCACATACTTCATCAATATGTTTCTGTTCATCCCCTCTTTTTACTTTTACACTGCATTCTTGTTTACATGATGCAAAACATTCATTGAGGGAATGCTCATCCCATTTCTTTAATTCGATCAACAACTGGCATCTTGTACACTTTATAATCAGATCCAACACCTTTTCATTTAGTTCAGAATTATGATTCAATGGACTTTGGCATTCCTTGCATTTCTCTTCAGAGTAACAAGTCCCACAACATCGAAAAAAACAAATTTTGCAACATTTATTACTCTGAACAGCTTTATTGCAAATAATACATTTCAAGTATTGTTTTACATCAACAAATTCGTATTCATTCTGCATTTTTTTTTTATTTTTTTTTGATACATTATTTAAATGTTACAAAATTTTTTCTTTAATTGTAAAATAGAAATGGATAAAGATTATACCGGAGAATTATTATTTTTTATTCAATCAGATGGAGAAAATAAAATTGTAATGAATTTAATTATTTCTTTAAACATTTGAGAAAGCTAATGGCAAAGTAATTATTTCTTTCTAGAGTAATCTCTTTGACAGTTCTATTACATTCAAGAAGAATATGAGACCCTGAAGGTGTTTTGAGAACATAGAAAGGTTGGTTATCGAGAGAAATCACAACCCCATCGAGATAATTATTCCAACCTCCATAGTTTGCAGAACCAATCAAAAGTTTTGTAATTACAACAGGTGCTGGAAAAGTGAACTTAATAAAATTATTCTCAGGTGTATTGTTAATGGCAAGTCCGTTTGTTTCAACCACATTGGTCAAATTAGCAAAACTAGATTCAGAATCTCCACTATAAAAACTGCTACAAGTCACTTGATAATTATCATAAGAAATCTTGGAGATTTGGACACACTCATTGATATTAAGTATTTTGTGTTGATTAAAGTTTTGGATCAAATTATGAACGAAAGATATTGTTTGTTCCTCTCTCTTTCTAATCTTGGTGGTGAGTTCGTCCATTTGTAAATCTTTTCCCAAAATTTTTTCATCTTTTTCCTTAATCTTATTGTTCAGTTCCTTCTTTTCATTTTCTTTTTCCTGAATGTGTTTGTTGAGTAATTCATTTAGTTTATTTTTTTGTTGGATCTCTGTTTTCAATTTATTTACAAGAATTAGTTTATCCTTTTCTTGGTTCTTGAGTGTCAGGATCTCTTTTTCTTTTAAAACATTTTGATCAGTGATTTGTTTAGTTTGCTGTTCGTAGAGTTGGATCTGGGAAGAGAACTTTTGGATCTCTTTATCATTCTGTTCATATAGTTGTTTTATTAGTTGATCTTTTAGTTGTGTTTGTTGGTCGTTTTGTTGGATTAATCTTTCGAGTTTTTTGGTTTTTTGTTGCAGAAAAATTGTTTTAACTACAAAAATTGCTTTATTACATGTATTCTCGTGGAGAAATACCAAAACTCTTTTATCCTTCAAAGTGCAATCACAAGGCTTTCCTTTTAAAAAAATGAATTTTAAAAGGAATTTTAATTTTAAAAAAACATTTTTTGATCTTTACCTCTACATTCAATAATAGAATTTTCACAAACTTCATCAATATGTTTCTGTTCATCCCCTCTCTTTAAATTTGTCCCACAATCTTGTTTACATGATGCAAAACATTCATTGAGGGAATGCTCATCCCATTTCCTTAATTCAATCAACAACTGGCATCTTGTACACTTTATAATCAGATCCAACACCTTTTCATTTAATTTTGGGTTATGTTTCAAAGGAGCTTCGCAATTCCGGCATTTTCCCTCAGAGTAACAAGTCCCACAGCATCGAAAAAAACAAATTTCGCAACATTTATTACCCTGAACTGCTTCCCCACACAAACAGCATCTCAAGTATTGTTTTACATCGACAAATTGAAATTCACCCCGCATTTTTTAATTATTTCAATTTAATTTGAAAATTCTTTTATTTTATAATTAAATGTTACAAAAATAAAATAATTTCAATATGGTGAGTCACCAATATTTGAATAATTGAAAAAAAACAAGAAAACAATTTTTTTTTTCTAAGAAAACAAAAATTTTTTTTTGTTTAATTGACAGACTTTTTGTGAAACAATTTGTAAGCCCTCAAACCGAGCAAACCACCTTTGTCCCATCTAGAAACAGTCTCTATCCAGTCCTTGGGAATGCTGGACAAACCATAAATTGCACCTGTTTTTCAAAAAAAAAAATTATTTTTTAATTTTTTATTTTTTATTTTTTATTTTTTGAAGGCTATGTATACAACCAAAACTTTTTATTTTGTCAATATTTTTTACTTTTTTTATTTGTATTAATTTTTAATTTTTTTTTTAATTTTTTTTTTACCAGCCATTTGCCCGACAACAGCACAAACAGAGTCAGAGTCACCCCTCATGTTGGCAGCCTTGAGGAGAGCCTCGCTGAAAGAGTTGGTGGAGTAGATGCAATGCAAGGCCATGGAAACTGCGTCCATGCAATAACTTCCGATGTATCCTTGTTAAAAATAAAAATGAAATAAAATTAAGATAAAATAAATAAAAAATTAATAAATCAATAAAAATCAAATAAAATGAAAAAAATATAATTAATCAAAAAAAAAACAAATAAAATGAAAAAAATTAATTTGATAAAATCTGAAAAATTAAAAGAAAATAAATAAAATAAAGATTTATCCTTTTTAAAAAATAAAAAAAATTTAAAAGAATGAAAATTAAAAATAAAAAAATTAAAGAAAAATTAACAAAAATATAAAATAAAATAAAATTTAAATTTAATAAAAATAAATAAAAATATAAAATAAAAGGAAAGTTTTTTATTTTTACCAGGTTGTTGTTGGGAACGAGAAGGGGAATACTTGAAGTTGGGATCCTTCCAGTTCCAGTTTCTGTCGATGAGGTCAAGCTTGGTGTTCTCCTCAGTGCGCTCCTCCTGCTTGCTCTCCTTGAGGCACTTCATGGAGTAAAGTTTGGGGTTGTAGCTCTCCAAAAAGTTGAGATCTTCTTTAGTCTTTGTACCTTTTAGAAAAATAAAAATAAAAAATAAAAAATAAAAAATAAAAAATAAAAAATAAAAAATAAAAAATAAAAAATAAAATAAAA